>BQNB010004104.1:94975-107779 GCA_026074375.1 Tanacetum coccineum | reverse complement strand
ACCCATAAGACTACAAGATGTTGTTCGAATTGCCAACAACTTGATGGATCAAAAGTTGAAGGGCTATGCTGTAAGAAACGTAGAGAACAAGAGGAGATTGAAAAACAACTATAGAAACAACCATGGGCAACAACTACCCCACAAACGACAAAATACTGGTGGTCAGAATGTTGCTAGAGCCTATATGGCTGGTAACAAGGAGAAGAATGGTTATGAAGGAACACTTACTTTTGCAATAGGTATAAGCTACACCACGAAGGACAGTGTACTGCTAAGTGTCATAACTGTAAGAGGATTGGACATCTGGCCAGGGATTGTAGATCTGTTATGACTGTAACTACTCAAGGAACTCCAAGGCCGAATCAGGGAGTTGTTACGTGTTTTGAATGTGGAGTACAAGGACATTACCGGAAGGATTGTTCCAAAGTCAAGAACCAAAATCGTGGGAACAAAGCAAGAGTTCCTGATGCAAGAGGCAAAGCATATGTCCTAGGAGGAGGTGACGCTAACCCAGGTTCCAACACTGTCATGGGTATGTTCCTTCTCAACGATCATCATGCTTATATGTTATTTGATTCGGGTGCCGATAGAAGTTTTGTATCAAATACTTTTTGTGCATTGCTAGATATCATTTCCTCTGCCTTAGATGTTAGTTACGCTGTCGAGCTAGCTGACAAAAGAACTTCAGAAACCAACACTGTGCTTAGAGGCTGTACATTAGGATTGTTAGGACATCCATTTAATATCGACCTGATGCCCATAGATTTGGGTAGTTTCGACGTTATCATCGGCATGGATTGGTTAGCAAAGAATCATGCAGTGATTGTCTGTGACGAGAAGATAGTGCGTATTCCTTACGGAAACAAAATTCTGATCGTTCAAGGAGACAAAAGTGACAAGGAGAAGAAATCAACGTTGAGCATTATATCATGTGTAAAGGCCCAGAAGTATATGGAGAAAGGTTGTCAACTATTTCTGGCGCAGGTTACGATGAAAGAAAACAAAAGGACCGTCGAAGGAGAAGCGACTCGAAGACGTTCCGACTGTACGGGACTTTCTGATGACTTACGGGATTACATGATACGAAAAGTTTGAATTCCAAATTGATTAGTCCCAGGTGCTGCACATGTAGCTCAAGCCCCGTATAGATTAGCACCGTCGAAAATGGAAGAATTGTCTACTCAACTACAACCACCCTTGGGAGCTCTGGTTTTTTTGTCAAAAGGAAAGATGGCTCTTTTCGGATGTGTATCGACTACCATGAACTTAACAAGCTTACTGTAAAGAATCGATACCCACTTCTAAGAATCGACGACTTGTTTGATCAGTTGCAAGGATCAAGTGTGTACTCGAAGATCGACTTGAGGTCCGGTTATCACCAACTCAGAGTTCGTGACGAGGATATTCCAAAGACGGGCAATTTAGGGACCGCTATGGTCATACGAGTTCCAGTCGATGCTTTAGGTTGACAACGCGCTAACAGTTATTCATGGACTTGTTGAACGTAATGCGGACCAATACCTAGATAAATTTGTAATCGTGTTCATCGATGATATCTTAATCTACTCGAAGACCAAGGAAGAACATGATGTACATCTTAGACTAATTTTGGAGTTGCTTAAGAAGGAAGAATTGTACGCCAAGTTCTTGAAGTGCGACTTTTGGCTGTCGAAGGTACAATTTCTTGGACACGTGATTGATAGTGAAGGCATTCACGTTGATCCTGCGAAGATTGAGTCAATCAAGGATTGGGAATCACCCAAGACTCCAACAGAAATTCGCCAATTTCTAGGTCTTGCCGGTTACTACCGATGATTTATCGAAGGTTTCTCCAAGATTGCCAAGCCTATGATGAAGCTGACTCAGAAAAGTGTAAAGTTTAATTGGGGTGAAAAGGAGGAAACTGCTTTCCAGACATTGAAGCAAAAGTTGTGTAGTGCACTGATTTTGGCATTGCCCGAAGGAAGTGAAAACTTCGTAGTATATTGTGATGCTTCTCACAAGGGATTAGGTGCAGTGTTGATGCAGAAGGAGAAAGTCATAGCTTATGCATCCCGCCAACTCAAAATCCATGAGAAGAACTACACGACATATGATTTGGAATTGGGAGCTGTGGTGTTCGCTCTCAAGATGTGGAGACATTACCTTTACGGCACGAAGTGCGTTGTGTTCACTGATCATAAGAGTTTGCAACATATTCTAGATCAGAAAGAGTTGAACATGAGACAACATAGATGGTTAGATTTGTTAGTGATACGATGTGAGTTTCGTTATCAGCTCGGGAAAGACGAATGTGGTGGCTGATGCGTGAGCACGAAAGAGTAGACCTAAGCCACTACTGAGTTCGAGCATGGTATGACAATTGGTTAAACATCCCTGTGCAGATCTTGAATGCTCAGGTTGAGGCAAGAAATGAAGAGAATTATGGAACAAAAGATTTATGGGGCATGATTAAGAATATGGAGCTACGGGCAGACGAAACGTTGTATTTGAAGAATAGAAGTTGGATACCATGTTTTGGTAACTTGAGAGATTTGATTATGCATGAGTCGTATAAGTCAAAGTGTTCGATCCACCCTGGATCGGACAAGATGTATCAAGATTTGAAGAAGCTATACTGGTGGCCCAACATGAAAGTAGAAATTGCCACGTATGTTAGTAAATGCATAACTTGTGCAATGGTTAAAGCATAATACATAACCATCGATTTGTTGTTTCTACCCATAATCCCCGTATGGAAATGGGAGAACATTACTATGGATTTTGTTACTAAGTTACCTAAGACGACGTCTGGTCAAGATACAATTTGGGTAATTGTAGACCGACTCACAAAGTCCGTTCATTTCTTACCAATGAAGGAAACTGACACAATGGAGAAGTTGATGAGACAATACTTGAAGGAGTAGTCTTTGAGACATGGTTAGTGCAGTTTCGATTATTTGATCGAGACAGTAAGTTACGTCTCCATTTCAGGAAATCGTTGAACTCGAAGCCTAAGTACTCAATTGTTTGAGTATGGTTACCACCCACAAAAACAGATGGTCAAAGTGAGAAGCCATCCCAGTTAGGAGACATGCTACGAGCGTGTGTGATGACTTTCGAAAGGGATAAGGCAAGAATTACATTGATAGAGTTCTTTACAACACCAGATATCATACGAGGATTAAAGCTGCACCTTTTGAGCGTTGTATGGTAGCAAGTGATCGGTCACCATCTAATTGGGATGGGTGGAGACGCTCAGCTTATGTGTGTGTGTGTTGTAGTTGTATACTAATTCAAATAATAATATTTTGATATAAAAAAGGACAAGTCACATGTGATTTTAGAGGTGTATTGTTGTGTGATGAAAAAAATCATACTCACATGTTATTCAATTATACAACATGTGATTCTTCTAAAATCATATGTGATTTTGTGTGTTGTAACGTTTTGTTATAAGAAAGTTATAATAGATTGAACCAAATTAGATTTTGTTTTTATTTAAAAAGGAATGAATCACATGTGATTCTGGTAAATCACATGTGATTTTCTCTTTTGGTTGTTATAGATTGAACCAAAGTAGTATAGGTTTTAATTTATAAAGGAGTAAATCACATGTGATTTTCTCTTTTGGTTGTTATAGATTCAACCAAAGTAGCATAGGTTTTAATTTATGAAGGAGTAAATCACATGTGATTCAGTGGTCATATTATCATGAATCTCATGTGATTCTGTTTTTGCATATGCAACAAGGCCGTCTCGTAGTTTTTGGTGGCCTAGGCGATAGCAACAAAGAGGTCGTATTAGGCTTGTAAACTAAAGTGAAATTGTATATAACCTTGAATTATTATGACTTATATATGTGTAATGTTATACGTAATTATATGCAAAACTGATAAAAATATGGCCCTTTTTAAGTGGAGGCTTTGTGCGACGGCAACTATTGCACACCCCTTCGAGACCCCTCTGATATACAGGTTGTATGAAATCACCAAGAGCAACTTTATATGAGGATAATGAAACACATGGTGGATCATATTTCAAATCCATATTCAGCTCTAAGAAGATAATGTAGATGCAGTTACTTGGTAAATCACGCGTGATTTCTGTAAATCACATACAAATCTGAAAATTAGTTCTTTATTTCCTATGTTGTTATATGGTGCTATGTGTTGTATTTGCAGAACCTGAAGAAATTGTACGTAAAAATCCATCACGGGCTCAAGGAAAATGTGGTGTGAAAGGAAGATGATGGAAGAATAGAAGAAAAATCACTTGAAGTTATAGTGGAGCCGAAAAAGAAACGTCAACATTGATATGTGTTTGAAAAAAAACTTGTTCGTTAAATTCAAAGGAAAAGAGAAAATATGACATTGATATGTGTTTGAAAACTTTTGTTTTAAATTTACTTTTCATATTTCTTTACAATTTCTTTAAGTTATTTTACACATTGTTAAATGAATATATAGAATGCACTTTTACTTGAATACATTGAATTATCTTGTTATTGAATGCTACATTCTTTGTTATTTATATTATGTTTATATTTAAGACAAAACGCAATTCTCAAAATTCATAAAAAATGTACAGAATACAAACCATGTGATGTGTAATAAACATATTATAAACTCAAGTATAAAAGTATTGCATAACACATGTAATTCATGCATAAATCACATGTAATTCATGCGTAAATCACATGTGATTCATGTATGAATCACATGTGATTCATGTATGAATCATATGTGATTTACCTCAACAACATTTATATTACCTGTATGAATAAGTAAGAAACTAAAATAGTTATAATAAGAGAGTTGTTTCATTGAATACATCTTTGGTTCAACTTTTTGTAATTACTCTACTGTCACTTAAAATAAGATAGATTTAACTGTTAAATAAAACTCAGTACAAACCTAATATGATTTGTACAAATCACATGTGATTTTGTACACACCAAAACATAAGCTTATCAAAAAAACAAAAATAGTACATACCACTACACTAATAGACCCAATATCAAATGACCATCAGCAGCACAAACACTAATTTCCGGTAACGTCATGTTCACCACTATATTTTCCGTCATTTGCTTGCATAACCTTCCGTGTCCTAAAGGAAAATTACCTCCACGCCTAGGCCTATGAATTTGTTTTTTTGTGCTTGATTAAGTATAGACGCTTCTCATGCTGTGCGGCAATCTTCTTCCTCCTCGGGTCCAATTAGTTCAACAATACCGCTATCTAACAGGTCTTGAAATGAATGACTTCCTCGTTTTAGAAGTCTAAATTTGTGTAAATTTTTAACAACTAAAAGTGGACGCAAAACCCTTCCAGCATCACAAAAGATGCGCACTTCTTTATTCTTGGTATCTTTTTTAATTTCCATCTGAGACAGATTTTAAAAAAGCTATAATTTTATATATACGAATGACAAAATAAGCTGAATTGATAAAAAAATGTTGCTGGAAGTCGTAAAAAAGTTATCAACATTGGTAGCTGTGAGGCTGTGAGGCATTTCAGAAAGGAGATTGAGGCATTATTTGGAGATAGAAGTAGCAATTTTATCAACTTGTTTACTTATTCATGGGTCAATTTAAAAAAAATATTGCTAACTGAATGTAGTGGTGACCGCAGAGGACACCGTCACTCACGCCAACCATTTTCTCTCTCTTATACCACACAGTGACCAAACACATGTAGTGGTGACCGCAGAGGACACCGAACAATTTTTTTTTTAAAACATTACATTAATAATTAAACATTTTACAAATTAAAATACGGAAATAAAAATACACGGAAGAAAAGACGGAAAAAAATTACGGAAATAAAAAACATGAACTTGACGGAATTTAAAAATACAACACATATACGTTTTAAAACATATAGTTCGAATAGTATCCGTTGGAATAGTAGTTGTTTGATTTCAAATTTGAAAATTACATTACGGAATTGAAAAAATACATTACGAAATTAAAAAATTTACATTACGAAATTGAAAATTACATTACGGAATTGAATAACAATAATGTTAAGCTAATGAAACCGTATCCTTACGGAAAACCTCAACCACATTTCTTTTTGTAATGTTAAGGTAATGCTTTGATGGTTTAGGAGTAAAAACTGAGACATTGGCAAGTATCATAGCAGCTCCTACTGTAATATCCTTTTCATAACTACCCACATCAAGGACTTTGTAGTGTATTGTTCTAGGTACTTTCACCCGATAGATCTTTCAGAGTCACATTTAAATCTCCAAGAGCATTCGGAGAACAAGAACTTCAACTATTGCAACAACTTGTATCAAGTGTTTCCCTTTTTAAGAAAGTTTGTCGATGGTCTCCCAAACATCCATTACAGTGCACCAAAAAGCATTCACAAGTTAATGGCCTAACCCACGCCCCATTGTTAAAATTAGCATCCTCACCCACATCCTCAACAACTTTCTGCATATATTCTTGTGTCGACATTAAAGCCCCATCCGGATCAAGAATAAATACATTTTCTTTAAGCATCTTGGCTCGCTTAACAAGACCCGCAAGACCGGGTATTATCTTAACTGGGTTTGGGGTTGAGGAAGATGGTTCAACACATATGCTATTAGAGAGCTAAACAACACCCGTAGGACCGGGTATTATGGTAACTGGATTTGGGGTGTATGGAGATGGTTCAACATGTGCGCTACTAGACAAACGCATAACATGTGTTAAATGAAGATCAGAAGCGTCTATATCAAGAGCAGTAATTGCCCATGATCATTCGTTAGTGAGATGAAAAAAATCCATCTGGATAGTTGGATAAGAAGTTGTGTGATATAATAAGGAGATGGTGGAGGTATTTATAACGAAAAACTAGCCGTTAGAATTCAAAATTGGAAAATATAATAACGGAATTTAAAATACAATACTTTATTTAAAACATTAAATTAAAAACAACATTACTCTAAAATAGTAATCTTGTTTTATTACATCTGATTGACTCGTAATCTGAATCCATTTCTCATCATTCCAAATACATAAAGGTATTCATCATCATCATCAGCTTGTTTTGGCTAATCTTCTCCTCCGCGCCTTTTATCCATTGTTTGTTTATTCTAGTGTTTTCTCTAAGCTTCTTCATCTAGATGTAGTTATGTAAACTCTTTCGCATAATGGTTTACATACACCAATCTCATGTGACTGTGATACGAACCCACACTATATGGGTTTCTGAGCGGTGGTTGTATTTTTCATGTATCCAAGCTAACTTAGCATTCATTTGTTTTTCTAGTTTTGCCGCCTTTCTGTACATAGAAAGATTTAGCTCGTAATCTTTATCAGAACCTTCTTTTAAGAAAGTGTCGATCAAAGCACGACTCTCTGTGGAATGTGATTACATTCTCGTAGCTTTTCTAAGTTCTTCTTTTTTTTGTACATGTAATTTATCAAATTGCAAGCTTAAAATCCATAATCGGCTTTCTGATGAACCATAATTCGTTCATTTGTTTTGAACCAAAGCTTGATTCATCGTCACGATGGGTATCGCACCAAGCCATTTACAAAAGATAATGAAAGTGATAAAATGTATGTTTTGTGATTAAAAATGGTATAAACAAAAAAGCTGAGATTTTATATGAATGGGATGGGGGGGATTGTTTATTTTTTTTAAAATAAAAATATAAAAGAAAGAGTTAATTTTTTTAATACGAAATCTTCCTCCAATTGTAAGGTCGTGCAGAAGACCCTAACTTTGCAAAGGTTGGGGGTGACCAGGTCTTGCTTCGGTCGGCGTAGTGGGGTACTAGTCCTCTTAATGTGGCCGACATGGTACTACCGAACCGCAAAAGTGGTCGTCCCCATTACGTTATAGCGACCAACAAAAAAAAATTGTTTCAAAGGGATGGGTCAAAGGGGTTAAAAGTTGCCTAAAGTGTATTTTTATTGTTTACGTATCATATCAAATTATGCTACTTTTGTAAATAACTAAATACACAGTTTTGAATCAAATTTAACACATATAATCTATATATAGCAAACTGGTAAAAAATATGTGAGTCACCAATCCAACCCAACTCATTTTGACCCACTCTAAAAACATATAGTATCAAACTTTATACCTGAAATCGTTGACCTATTACCCTACCCATTATACCACCTCTTCTTGGTGCAGTGCAGCTTGAACATGTTTTAACCCGTTACTCGACTAACCTGACCCGCCTATTTTGGCACCTCTATTTGGTTCAATGCAAGTAATATGAAATCTAAAAGCCAGAAAACCATAAGACTTACCATCTAAGGCACTTCTTTTCTACGCCTCTTACGCCTAAACTCAGCCACAAATGAAGCAGATTCTTTGCAACTTCCCACTCAATCACCATTAACAAAAATCTTATCCATTCCGCTGAGTAGATTTTTGGTATCATTAACTAATGTTTGCATTCCACAGGCTAGAAGTACATCAGAAAGTCTATCGCGTATAGTTGTTGACACAAGAGCGGTACTAGCTAAATTTTTTATCAGCCCACAATTTACACCATCGGGTGTAGAGATATAACATATCTTTCCCCAGTGAGAAGGGTGCCTACGCCCAGTTAGTAAGCATACAAAGTCTACTAAATCTATGTAAGAGACAAAAGGCAAATAGGTACAGTATGACTAAAAAAAATTGCAAAGCTACAGTATGACAATATGATAATGATACAAAGATTTTATAGTCATACTTGATCTTTCCGTAAAACTTTTCCTCATTTATGTAAATTTTGAAGTAAACCTTATATAAAGGAAATAACAACCTTAGATGCTCATAAAAGGTACTACTAGCTTAAATTTGCATAGACGCCAGACGCGTTTATGCGTTTCTTTTCCCATTATACGTTCATGCGGCAAATGTCAATACTAACATTTAACACAACCAAGTGTCGCATACAACATATAGAGTACAGAAGCTTGCTTCAACTGTAAACAGATATACAAGAAACCAAAAGGTGGAAACCACTTCCAATGTATACTTATTCTGTAATTGCCATATTGCATTTTTTTTATTATCAAATAAGATGCGAGGAAAATCGTTAACAATGATCATGAATATATTATGATGATACAACAATGTAGTCATACTTTGATCTTTCCCTGAAACACCCCTTATTGACGTAAAGTGTTAACTAACTTCATACACAAGCTTAAATCAAACGGAAGGGATATGCGCACCACAAAAAATGATGTGCACAAAATGGAAAACCATTTTAGAAGAAAGCAAATATGCTAAACAAAGTTGCCTTTCAAAAAGAAAAAAAGATGTGCTAAACAAAGAAGCAAGAGTTGCTTTTATATAGAACAAACTAAAGTTTGCAAACGAGTACCATGACATAAATTGGCTTCAGGGTACTAAGCAAAAAAGTCAAAAAGGTAAGATGTTTTTAAATGACTAAAAGTAATAAACGAGAAGGACCTATTATGATGTTATCAACCATCTATTTCTAGAGATTACCATGTTTCAGCAAAAGCATTTGTTATTCTTATAAACAAAGCTTAGTATAAAATACGAGGTCATTTAAACGAAACAAGTCAGATTAGCAAAGGGCATAAAATCAAGCAACTACTTGAACTCTAAAAAAATGTCAAGTAGCAAAACCAGCGTGTTGTCAACTGAATCACATATGTCCATCATATTAGCCTCCTTTGTACTTTTTGAACTTTAAAAACGCCCATTCATAAATAAAAACTTTTTAAATGACGTGTGATTATCACAGTCACATTTCATCAAACACATGGTGTGCATCAACAATCATTACAACAGCAATCACAACAATGATAGACACAAATACAACAACCTACCAAGCAACAATAAGCAGCAAAACCTAAAAAACCTTAAAAGCAACAAATAATAAACAAAATAAGATATCCAAAATAAGCAACAAAACCTAAATAAGCACCAAAATAAGCAACGAATCACCTTTAGATATTTGATATTTAATCTCGTAAGTCCATTCTATATCGTTAATTTTGATCAATTTGGCATGAATAGAGGTTAGGTTTTCGTTACGGTGGTTTGGGGGTGGTTTAGGGTGGTTGGTGTGTGAAAATAGTGTGTGTGTGTGTAAGCTTGGAGTTGTTATGAGAGTGAATTCAACCGACCCTTATTAATTGAGTAAGTGAGAGTGTATAATTACAAAAATACCCCTTACTAAAATAATTAAAATAATATAGAAAAATATATCAACCGTTTGATTGAATTTAAATGTAGGGATCAGATGTAGCACTTTGTTCTTTGATTAGAATATGTTAAATGTTGAACTTTTGTCTTGTGGTTTATTGTGCACATTATGTTATGTCTAACGCTTTTTTACAAAATTATATACACATATTGCTTGGACTTTTCATCCATATGACTTTCTTTTCCTTTTTGTAATCATTTGTACACTTTCACTTACTCTATTGAAAGAACCAAATAATTGGCAAATCGTATTTTCACTGGATATTCTTTTAAGTTAAACTTACATGAAAGTGTTTGTGAGGATATACTTATTTAACAGTGTCTAAAATATATCTCGGCAACTTCACCCAACATGAAACAACTAAGTGGCCCATCCCATTTGTCTTACTAAAGTATTGTTAATATATGAAAAGTTTAATATTATTTTTGTTGTTGAATTATGTAGATAATTAAATAAGTTATTGTTTACTACATTAGGCTTAAAGCTAGCCAAGTCTTAATATAAAGTTTCCAAAGCTTACACACAATAATGGACATTCCAAAAAAAAAAATGTCCACGAGTGGGTTTAGTTGAAATTAGTTATATTGTGTTCAAAACTGGTAAACTAACCTACGCGTTCACAACTAAATCATCCAATAGTAGTCCCTTTAAGTTTTCTTCTATGATCTATCTTAGGGGTGTGCAGGAAACCGAAAAACCGAACCTAAACCCAAAAAAACCGAAGAACCGAAACCGATTGAAAAACCAATGGTTCGGTTTTCAGATTTTGAAAAAACCTAAGTTTTTGGTTCGGTTCGGTTTTAGCATTAATAAAAACCAATATAACCGAACCGATTTTTATAAACATGGAAACAAAAATAAGTTTTGATCGAAGCTAAGGGACGATGAATATGCTCCGCTAGATTAACTATATCATGTTGAGTACCTACTATTTGTTTCATATACTTCTTGAATATGCCATTAAGGACACATAATAAGTTCTCTTTTAGAGTTTTTTTTTGTGTTTATTAGGTTTTTATCGTTCTTATTGTGTTGCTTTATAACACATAAACAATTTTTTACGATTATATATGGTCATTTGTTTCTTATTGTCATTGTTGTGTTTTTGGTTTCTCATTATTTGTATTGTTTCTTTAAAGCTTTTTAGGTGTTGGTTTATGGTATATTCCAAATCGACTTTGTAAAAGCAAGCTCGATAAATCGTATAGAAACCGAAAAAACCAAAAAACCAAACCGACAACCGAAAAACCAAACCGATACCAAACCGAAACCGAATGGTTTCTAAAACTCAAAAACCGAAATTTTTCGGTTCGGTTTTGGTTTTGCACAAAAACCGGACCAAACCGAACCATGCTCACCCCTAATCTATCTACCAAATGCATCACATACCCATATCTTACTAAATTGTATGTTCCTTTAATTTGTTAAATTCGCGTAATGTAAATTGTTAAAATAAAGTTCTGGAAAGGAAAGAGGAGGCGAAGATTCATCTCGCATGTAGTCTGACAAAAAATGATGTTATTACTCTATAATACAATTCACAAATGGTCGGTGGCACTGTAGCAGTTACAGTGCCTGCTGCAGTGCTACCGGCCCAAAAATTAGCCCAAAATTCGGCCCAAACTAAAAAAAAATAAAAAAAATTACAAAACTGACCCTCAACTTTTAACTGTTTACGACTTTTTTACATAAATTTTTAAAAAATATAATAAAAAAAGCCTCTCAAGTTTCTTTTCTTCGCCCCCCGCCGCAACGCGCGGGTTAAATTCCAACTCGTTTCACTCAAAATGCAAGTGCCATGGATGCCATCTTTGTAAAAGCAACTCTTTTTTATCATGTTACTTATTTAAGTTTTCTTTTTGAGGCTTTGAGCAATTGACATACTAAATTTAAATTAGCCAACTGTATAATAAAAATTAACCATGAATATAATCTATTCTCATGTTGTATACATTTTACTCAAATTGTTTCGGTAAACATGTGAAATTGTATATTCTATTATATAAATTATTTTATAAAAAAGCTCCGTGCATACACAGGTATTATAACAAGTATCTAATAAGTAAAAAAACGCAACTTTGTAGACCATCTAATAGGTAAACAATATAATTTATAAACTTTTATTTTAAAAGACACAAAATCCAATAAGTCAATAAACAAAAGGGCTAATGGTCTGAAAATGCATCGAAATTATCACGTTTTCCTTTTGTAAGCTATGAACTTTTAATTTTTCTTTTGTGTGGATATCTGTTACGTGTACAGTATACATGCTACCTGTACAGTATACAAAGCAAAACAATCATATATTTAGCATTTTATGTCCGTTTTTGGTCATTATTGGTCATTTTAGCTCGTTTAATTAGGTAAAAGGTATGTGTAATTAAGCACATACCATCGACCTCGGTAATTTCATTAACCTTTTTGAAGGCTGAGACATCGGGAGCGAACCGACAGGAAACAACAAACTTTTATTAGTCTTGGATTATTATTATTATTATTATTATTATTATTATTACTTTCACCCTTTAAACGATTGCAACATCAGGAGCGAATCAACAGGAAACAGAGGTCTTATTTCGGCTTTAGTTTATTACATTATTATTATTATTTATTATTTTAGCCAAATTTCAAGTC
>BQNB010004104.1:0-91386 GCA_026074375.1 Tanacetum coccineum | reverse complement strand
AAGAGTTAGATGGTGTTCATGACACGTTCCACGTGTCAAACCTTAAGAAGTGTTTGGCTGATCCAACACTACAAGTGCCCTTGGATGAAATCCAGATTAATGCCAAGTTAAATTTTGTGGAAGAGCCTGTGGAAATTTTAGAAAGAGAGTTCAAGAAGTTGAAGCGGAGTAGAATTGCCATCGTCAAGGTTCGGTGGAATTCGAAACGTAGTCCTGAATTCACGTGGGAACGTGAGGATCAGATAAAACTATAGTATCCGCATTTGTTTAGTGATGTTAGTAGCTGAATTTCGGGGTTAAAATTCTTGTAAGGGGGGTAGAATGTAACATTTGCCCTTTTTATGTTCCGAATATTTCATTTTTAGTCCTTTGACTATTTGACGTTTGTCAGTTTATTCAGATATTGTACCGTGTTGACGGTGGTGATTTTATGAGAATCATGGTGATTTATGGTTTATTGTGATTAATAATCCTTTTTAGAAGGCATTATTATGTTATTTGTATTCCGGGTGGTTTGACCTGTGAATTTTGAAAAATGCCAAAAAATGAGTATTGGCACGTTCGTTAATGTCCAAATGAGTTTTAAAGGGTTTAAAGTGTAAATATGCTAAGTAAATACTCTAAGTTATGGGAAAAGTATTTTTAAGATGAATAAAAATGCTAAGTAACTTTGGGGAATAATTTACGGTTGAGTTTTACGAGCTTTTAAGTGACCCCGACACGAAAAGAAAGACCCGAGACCCTATAGGATCCCTTGGCCAGTCAAGAGAGTCAAGAGGGACAAGGAG
The DNA here is from genome assembly GCA_026074375.1 of Tanacetum coccineum. NCBI lineage: Eukaryota > Viridiplantae > Streptophyta > Magnoliopsida > Asterales > Asteraceae > Tanacetum > Tanacetum coccineum. The sequence goes on along the minus strand of BQNB010004104.1, from coordinate 90,598 downwards.
GCAAGATTTTAGCTTCTTTGTCTAGAAATTGTACATTTATATTCCTACCACTAGATTATTTCCATTCATTCCATTTCATTTCAAAAAAAATAAAACACACACATAAGTGTATGTGTGTGTTTGTCCGCCCCTAAACCACCACAAACCACCATAAAATTTTCAACTTTAATCAAGAACGAGATACTACGGGTTGATACGAGTATTTGGGTATTCATTTAAACAACGTTTGGGTTGTCCGATTCGCGTCAAAATCTATACTTTTGAAGATTTTCTTGTAAGTTTCTAAATTAATTTTTTTTGTCCTTTTGGGTTTATATTGATGCATAGATGTTAGTTGTACAAGTTGATCATCGTAAAAATCGATTTTTGAAAATGAAATGAATAAAAAGGGGTGCGTTTGGATGCGTCAAACATAAAAAGAAACAAGAGGGTTTTGTAGTTTGATGTTATGGTCGTGATGGTTGAAAAACATATACTTCTAGATAGCTTATTTTGGATAATAGCTTGTGTGGCTTATTTTGGGCTTATTTCGTGGCTTATTTGAGCTTATAGGCCCACGTCTCATTTTTAAATCACAAGGGAAGTGATTTTGAATATTTTCGTGGTATGGCGTAAGTTCGTGGACTATTTTTTATAGCTTATGGTAGTAACCAAATGTGATACGTAGCTTATTAGCTTATTTTCAAGCTTAATATAGGTATTTTGGAGCTTATGGACTCACGGCCCAATAAGTCCATTTAAGCCGTGGCTTAATGGGAGGGCTTATTGTGCTCCGGATTATTTTCTACTTATTAGTATGAGCTTATGTATATAAATGGGCCTTGGTTTTGGGCTTGGATCATATTTTGGACGTATAAATACCTTAATGGACCCTTATTGGGCCTTAAAGCCCAATAAGCAATATTTAGTCGTTTTAAGAGTTTTGACAGACTTTTGAAAGTGAAATGTATTTACGAAGTGATATTGAACGTTATTTTGAGAAAAACGTTTTAGTAAGCGTTAAAGATTGAGATTTTGGATTTTTGTCGGAAATGTGTCGAAAGTTTGAAAAATGTTTGAAATAAAGGTTAAAAACCTTGGAAAACGTTATATAAACGTACGGGTCATGTCAAAATTTCATAAAAAAATTTTACTTTGAAAATTTTACTTAAGAACATGATTTTTGGTTTTAAATAATAAAATATTATTTTATTATTTCATTATTTTAATAAATTCACTAAAAGACGAAAAATATAATTTTTCTCGAAACTTCTCTAATATGTTTATTATGAGTAAACATTTCATTTTCAACCAAATTATGATTAAGTGAGCGCGATGTATATTATGACTATGGTTACCGAATGGACTTATCGAGATATATTTATAATTATTTATTATAAATATTTACTTATATTACTTATCTATTTTCTTTAAATAGTATAAGTATGTATCGTTGAGATATCGGATTGATAAGATATTTTGGGATGAGACGTCAACCATCACACCACTAAATTGTTATGGGTAATTGTACAACGCATCTAACCTCTATGCATCAAACGTGAAGACTGTTTTGGAAATAAATGATTTAATGGGACATTAACTGGACTAGGTCGTGTGCGGACATCGTTGCATTTGCTTGTGTGATTGAGATTTAGTTCTTAAGACTTGCTTGAGGTGAGTTCTCGTAGCCCCATTTTTTTACTGTTTTTTCGTTGGGAAAAAATGATACTCAAATGTGTTTTGAACTATTTTGGAATTTGACTGTGTGAAATGTGGTTTTGTTTTGGGACAATATATGTGCGTATGATGCGCTATGTGAATATTATGTGTTGTATGATTGTTTGGATCGGATAGGTACGCCTACCCAGTATTTGTGTGATTATTAGAGCGGATGGGTACGCCTACCCTAGTTTGTGTGTGGTCATGTCCTAATTTTAGTGCTCCAGCTGGTAGGCCCTTTAGGTGTGTAAGTGAAATATGGTGATTGACTAACGGGAATGCTATGTCTTGGATTGTTTGCATATATTCACTGTCATATAGCACTACTGTCTACTGTTTGAAATATTGGCACAGCTTTTCGGTTTAAGGTCAAACCTACGAGCTCACCAACATTATTGTTGACGTTTTCGAGTATCATTTTCAAGTGAAGTGAAAGAGGAATAGTTTGGGGATGTGTGATAGCAGGCTTAAAAGTATCCCGTATGGATTTTCATGTGAAGTCTTGCTTGTTTATTTTATTCGGCTGTAGTATTTGGAAATTTTGGTTTAAGTTTGGATTTGGACCCCTGTGAGGGCTTTTGGATAATTGTAAGAGATTGTGGATTTTGATAGTGATTAGGGACATCACTCGAGGTTGTTCGAGGTTGATGGTCTTCGTAACACTTAAAGTTTATGCATTGTAGTTTTTTCTATTTTGTATCTTGTGTTATGATTGATCATTATGTTGCATTCCTAAGTTTTCGCCATTGTCGGGTTGTGACAAAAAAACGACCTTTAAAGCTGCTACAAAGACTAGGGTTCGTCTCCCAAAAGTTATACAAAGTTACACACTTAAAACCCTAAAATCGGTTTTGTATATATAGAGATATCACTGCGACGACGTCGTGTTGAAGTCCTGACGCCGTCGCTACGTGGATGATTCTAGATCCTCTTTAAGTCAGCCACGTCCTGACGTCGTCGCTAGATCTCTGACGCTGTCATTGGATAGATTACGACGGCGTCGCTTTGTGCCTGCGACGCCGTCTCCACGCTCTATATGCACAACTTCTTCATGGATTTGGTGTAGGTTTGTAATCTTGTCCGTTTCTTCTCCAAATGAGCCCAAGTCATGTGTTATTACTCCACATGCATCCAAGTGCTAAAAACTGAAAACAACAATTAAGCAACAATAAATCATGGGCTATTTGCATGATTTAGGATGTTAAATGACCCCGAAATAGTGTATAAAATGACACCTCATTAAATACCTCTACACTTGGGATTTACTTATCCTCAAGCAAATGGGCTTTTCTACCTAGACAATAACAATATGAGGGTCATTTTACCTATCTTTAGAAGCAGTTTAACAACCACCCTTTAGACCTCGTAATTTAACAAGCACGAAAAAGTATATTCGAGCACGTCTCTTAAAGTAGTTTGGGATCTCTTTTCACTCGGGGTATAATAAATTTATAAAACTACGGGGAAAGGGGGGGAAACAGAAAATCAACACTCATTACCTGTCATAGCACATAAATTACCATAGGCTTGGTAAAGGATCAAACCTCTACCGGTAGGCGCAAGTATTATTCATTACTGTCAAAGAGGTCTTTTAAAGGGTTGTGGGGTGTAGGTGTAAGATAAAATTAACATAAATGAAAATGGATGGGATATATTTGGGTGGTGACTTTGGGTGAATTTGAAGTGGAAGGGTTAGCTAATTATTTTTACAAATACAGGTTGGTTTGGTTGCTAAGCCAAAGACTCAGACAAGTTATACAAACTCTACAAAACTCTACACTGATGTGTCATTGTGTGGTGTTAAATTATGATTCAAGTTTTAAATTTATATTTTGCCGACTTAACCAAAAATAACACTTTAACGGGCAGTGTACCCAGTCGATGGGAGTTTCGTGGTAAGTAGGGTGTCGAACACTTGGAGCGAAGTTAAATCTTTTCCATTATTAAATACCCGGATTTTTCTAATTTAAGTTAGTCTAATCTATACTAAACCTATGCTAAACCTATGTTAATCCTAAATCTAATGGATAGGGGGGCTTTTAGTCTGAGAGACTGACATAGGTTTTGTGGTGACTAAAACCAATTCAAGACATTTTAACCCATGCAAGCAAATTAACAGAAGATAAAAGAGAGGTCTAGCTAAATATAAAGAAATCCGTATTAAACCATTATTAATCAATCAGATATGATGGTTCGTTTATATAGTGCATTGCATTATCTTATTCTGAGGCAAAATATCATTCTTAAGGACTTAGCGGTTACTTCTTCTAAGACTAGATACGGTAGAATTCTTTCACAATTAAACGACATCGAATATAAGCATCCTTAATTTGTACTTTTATAATCTATCTTAGGATTAAGGCAATGGTGATCTTGTTAACCCTGTTCAGGAGACTTTACCCACTTACTGCTAATGGCTCTTTATATAACTAGTAGGTCCATGTCGAAAATAAAGTCTTTACCAATTGATTAGGAATGTATCGTTGCTACCAAGGTCACCATTAAGGCCTCAACTAAGCTCACAATCAAAGAGCAAAGATTGGTCAATATTTGTGATCCTGTGATTCTATATACATAAGTTGCGATATAAAGAGCGATCTCGGACTCATAGCCTACGCCCAAACAACACCGAAGTTGCAGCGCATTAAATATGTAGGACTAGACCCAGTTAAATGATAGGTCACATACTTAAGCAGGTAAACAAGTATGATGATAAACATAAACAAGTAACTCAACGATAAATTAAAAAATCGAGATAAACAAACCAAACATTATGATCTTCATAACAATGGCTAATATTCAAAGGTATTAGCCTTCAAACGTATAATTATAATTAAGTAAAAGTTAGCCAAGGTAAATTAACCGAGTTAACGAATGATACCAAAGCTGAACGATTACAAGAGTATAAGAAATTACACGTTGTCTCATATGGAATGAATCACGTTGCTCGACCTCTTCTGCTCTTTTTCTCCTCTGAAAATCGACTTTCATGGTTTAGGTATCAAGAATATGATTTAGCACAGGTTTAGGTATCGAGAATATGATTTAGCACACTTAAAACTCCTTTTTGAGTTTTATATTTATAGGGTCTGGAGTCGGTGTCGATACGGCGTATCCAAGGTTTTGGATACGGCGTATTGGAGTTTCTTGGAGTAGGGACCACGTTTGATATCTTCCAGAATATTCACATACTATATTTCCAATACGGCGTATTGGTCTTTACTGGATACGGCGTATTGATCAAGTTTCCTTTGTGGTCTTTGGTGAGTGCAGGCACGGATACGCCGTATCTTCCTTGATGGATACGGCGTATTGGTTGTTAGAATAGTAATCTTCAAAATATCTTCGTTTAAGCTCCAGAATGCGCGCCTTTTGCTAATATTCACCAAGTACTCCGTAATTACTGCAATTCTTAAATATAAACGATTAAGTAACAATTCTTTGCAATAATTATACAAAATGGGTTAATTACATGGGATAAATGATGCTATAAAATAGACGTTATTTGATGTCATCAAATATCCCCCCACTTGAATCCTACTTGTCCTCAAGTAGCCTTTAGAAGTTTATAAAAATGTATCCCTAAGGATATTTTCCGTTAAAGCATTTATTTGATCTATTACAAGTACACAACCAAACACCTCACGAAATTGGAAGATGAAAACACTCAAATCACTCAACTAATCTATGTGGTAACATGTAACTAATTCGCTCAATTGCTCGGTCGTGACGAGTATTCTATCATAAGCTTGGCAAGGATACACATCTCCACCGCTAAAGCTAAGGAGTAACAAGTTTATAAAGGTAAATATGGGTTTGTATGATAAGGCTTAGGGTTGATTACTCTAACTAATCTTTATCGATACCAATATTCCAGGAGGGCGACAAAGACCACACATACACACCCGTAACGACGGGATAGACACATGTGACTGCTCACTCCCACCTCGAATAAGCTAAAGAGTAGGAATAGTAGAGTAATATAGGGTATGGATCTTCTAACTTTCACCAATAGTAATAAACCAACAAGGCAGCTGAGACATGCATACATGGCCGTAACGACGGAATAGACATGCACGCTCGATCACATCCTCATTCGCGTAAAACCCATGGTTAATGATTAGGAAAGGGAATTAGGAAAGGGAAATTAAATTGTTTTGTTTAAATAAAAAAATACGAAAGAGGATTAAGGTCTAAATACAATTGCTTAGACACTTTTTCCGACCGTTACCATAATAAAGATACAAACTATTTACAACGTCTTGATATAGATCAAAAATCAACAAACCGAACTTGGCGTTCCCTTAACGGTCAACTTCTATCACCCTATACTTTAAATACTTTAAAAGGCAAGTGGCGATAATATTCCACTTTTATTAATAACTCTACACTCGTCGCTTTGTTTCAACGATAATCAGATCCCTTCGTGTAATTCCTTCGATAGTTGCGAAACGATTATCTTCAAACTTTCATTCTCTTTTTTGTTGATTTTTCTAATTTTTTCAATTTTTTTGCTAACACTATACTACAAAACTCGAAGTAGTTTCACCATCTTCACGATCATAATAATTCCGGATAATTCCTTCGATAATTAGTTTTTTTCGAAATTGTAAAATAATTGCGATCGTAGTTAAAAATACATGAGTTTTGACTATTAATATTACATTCTCCCATTTGCGATGTTGCAAATTCTTCCACCGTAACAAAGATTGAAATTTTGAACACAAGATCTGGAAATACAAACTTTACACTTACGCAAATAGAAAGCTTTTTAAATAACTTAATCTAACAGGATCTGGCTAAGGTGTTAAAAGGGGTAACGAAACAAATAATTAAATGTAGTCTAAGGATTGGCTCTACGGGTTGTATGGGGGTATCTTATCTTAAAGTGAGGGTAATCAAAGGGTTTATACGAGGGTTACTAAAACCGGTGTTGGTAGTTATAAGCAACATGTAAGGCGTTTTAGGGTGTAATCCTAAAAAAATTTACCAATTTAAACAAGTTACTCCATCTAAATCCTTTGTACTTATCACTGCTGTCTCGATTAGATATACCAAGCCTTGTTCCTAAGTCTACAACATCACTGGCACACTCTTATTTTGTGAATTTGTGTAAACATTAGAAACGGATAAGGTAAATCTCACAATATCTAACAAAGGGTTATTATGTGCGGGTATGTATCAAGTAATTTCTTAAAAGTATGCTTGAAATTTTTTTAATTTGAACAAAATTTAAGCATTTCTGTGGGGAAATATAGTAGGACAAGTTTACAATTCTAATTCCCATTCCCCCACTTGAATTATTAACCACGTTTCGTGTCTTGTATAGATAAAACATTAAATACGGGATTAAAAAAGGAAGTTTTTTTTTTAAGAATGAGAAACTCCCTGATATTTGATCGGTAGATTCTCCATGTTAGGTTTTAGGAGTTAGATTTTGATGTTGAACAGCACGCCTGATGTTTCAAGACTCCAAACACTTCAATTACTTCAGGGTTGTAAATTCTCCAACAATATTCGTCGATTATTTATTTCTTCCAAGGTCTGGTAAAACATAGGAAAAACATGTGCATTCCTATCTTGGTATCTATGATTAATTTAAACTAAACTAAATAAACTAAATACGGGTCAGTCTGGTGAATACGCCGTATCATGTGCATGAATACGTCGTATTGCCAGAACTGACAATAATGTTTTTAAAGTGCATAAAAAATAAAGACTGATAATGTCCAGACAATCAATACGCCGTATGGTATGGAGCGGATACGCCGTATTGATGTCTGGGAAGACAGACTCGATAAAATTAAATAACATTCTGGGTTATCTCCCGGGAAGCACTTTTGTTTACAGCGAAGTCTTTATGTTAGACTTGGTTAGTGCAAATATTACGATATTTAAACTAAACAAGTCCTTTGGTTTTAATAATAACAAACAAGTAACTTGTAATATATAACGTAAAATGTGCAAGTTACGCGTGATCACAACTCATCAACGCATACATTCATCAACACCTCTCGACGTCTCGAGTCTGCTCATGCTTCAACAAAAGGTACGAATATGTTTGTTAAGTTGCATTATGATCAACCTATTTAACAAACCATTGAGAATGTTTAAAATACTTTTTAGAGTCATTAAGTATTTTATTCCACTTAAATAAGTAATATTTTGTTTAACTACTAATTAATCATATTAAATAATAAGACAAAATAATTAGTAAATAGGACAAAACTAAATATTATTGTCTAAACATTTTTAGTAATAAATCTTTTATAATCTAACCAAATCAAACATGTTTAGCCATTTATGGTAAACCTTCTAGAAGCTTGTACTTAAACTATTATTTAAGTACAATTAGGGATTTTGGAAAGATTTGGGGTTAATCGCAAATTGACAAAAACTGTCCCAGCTCCACCTACGGATCCACCTAAACCAAAGACGGATCCAAGCTATAGTGGATCCGTGGGTCGCATGGAGCTAGCCGTTGGGACAGCATTGAATTTCAAATGTTGGCTATAAATACTAACCTCATGTTTTTATTTTAGACAACCCTTTTTTAATTAATTTCTCTCTTGTTTTACACACACATTCTCATGTCTTTCAAACCCCACTAACCCATGATCATAATGCTTCTAATTTTCATTTGTTGCAAGCATGAATCTACATGATCCTCCATTCAAGCAAGTTTAGAGATCTTGCCATCATCATCCACCACATACCTACATATATGAAGATCTATCACAACATGCCCAAAGAGACTTATTAATCATTCTTCAAAACATTCATGCATTAATGATCTTATGTATTAGATTTAGGCTTTTACATCCAATGACAAATTATGTCTTAGATCATCATTCTACAACATTTGTGTATCAATCATTATCTAACAAACATAATTGTTTGTAGTTTATGTGTTTAGGCCATAAAACACTAGGTTTGTTATGTTGGCCATCAAAAACTTAAGGGTATTGGTTGTATCCGAAGGAAGGATTAGGTTCTTTAGATTAGTACCAAATAAAGTATAAGCGACGTTTAGGATGGTTCTAACCTCAAAGTAGGCTCGGTATGTAGATGTAGTTACCAGGATAAGTGTAGCGATGTTAGGTTGGTTTCTTACCTCGGAAGTAGGACTCGGTATTTAGTTAGTTACCGGATAAAGTGTAAGCGCCTTGTATGGTTTTCCACCTTAAAGGAGTTTGTTTGATCTAGTGAAGTAACTCTGAGTTAGGTACCGAGAGTGTGAAGTAGGGCAAAGAGGAGATCGTAGTTCGATCCACTATAAATCAACGCTTATCCTCTGTTTTGTTTGTTCTGGTTTGCGCTTTCTTTTACTTATCGCTTTACATTTATATTTCCCTTTATCGCTTTATATTTATGTTTGCATTGCATCTATGTTTGTGTTGTATATTGTGTTGTGATGACATGCTTTGTTTGATGTTATTTAGAATAGTTGTTGTAGTATAAACTTGATTGGTTGTTTGATACAAAAGTCTTAAGTTTATAAAGGAAACGTATTCACCCCCCCCCCTTATGATTTCCAATTGGTATCAGAGCTAGGTCACTTACTTTTCAAAACTAATTGTTTTTAATAGAGCACTGTCATATATCAAAATTTCCTATCAGTGACACTTAATATGAAAAAGTTCTTTATTTAGTACTTACAAGTTTTGGTGTTAAATATAATGTGTTACAATAGCTTGAAGGTCTCTTAAATTTTTTGAAACAAAGTGAATAATGTGTCTAAAAGAAAAATAAACGTTTCTGCGAAAATTTCACCTCTTCTGTGACCAACGGATCCACCAAACCCTGGATCCGTCCATGCAGATCCGTCCGTATGGTTTTCAGTTTTTGTCAAACTTCAAAAATTCATAGAAAATAAACCGTCGTCAGATTTTAATGATTCAAAAACTAAAATTAAAATATTGTGAGTGTACTTTCCAATGGAATTGGTCTCAATTACTAATTCAAATTTTAAGTTTGTCAAATAAGCAAAATGCCATAGAGTGTCCAAAACTAAAATTTTATTTTAGCGTAAAAAGTTGATTTTAACCTTTTCTTTCGAGTCAGACACTTCTAGTTGGTTTACTTTTGAAAGTTGGTGTATTTTATCATTAGAAAGTAAATGTATTTTTTAAACTTACTAATGAGGAGAAAACTAATTTATTTACAAATAAAATCAAGCTATGTATACATTGTTACATTTAATACACAAAACGAAGTGTAGTATTTATGTGTGTTATGCTAAATAATTATTTGTTTCACTTTGCATCTTAATATTGTTAATCAATCTTTGATATGCTTATTGCATTTGTAGTTGAGCTTCTTTGTTGATTAGCATAATCTCATCATGTGTGTTATTTATTAATGTTCATGTATATGCGTCAATTGATCTTATGGAAGATCTCTTGCACTAAGTTGAGAAATTTCTTTTGCATTGCATATAGATATAGATCACTATGTTTACAAATGTTATATCAACATTTTATAAATCTTATAATTTATGTTAACCCACTTAGGATTGAGAGCTAAGCAAGTTTGTCAAATCTTTTAAATAATATTGTATTGCACGATTATCGTGCTACTACTTTAACTGATAAAATGTGTCACCACTATATATTCAACACTTCCATTTTATCAAAGTCTCAACAAAGTCTCTAGATCATTTCATCCCATTAACTTGTTTAAACATAGGTTTTCTAGACAAGAGAAAAGATCATAATAACACATTAGTATGTAATAAAAGGAAAATGTGTTTTGAACTTAATTTGTGCTCGCATTAGTCTATTCAATCACAATAATAGTATTTGGAGTAAAATTGAATAAGAATATCTTGTATTCCTTTAATTTGAAAGATTAACTTTTAGGTTAGAAAAAGTGCATTTTATTTTGCAAGTTTTATCTTCGAATAAATTTTCACATTAACATTAACTTGAAATGAAAATATTCACTCTAGTCAAAAGCTTGAAAATATTATATAAACATGTATTAGTTTCAAAAAAGATTCATAATGCTTAAAAACGACTATGATAATTTTGTGTACTCTTTAGAAGTTAAAATCTAAGCATATTGTACACAATAACTAATAAGTTTTTTTTCATATATAAAATATACGGCAATACCAAAGAAACAAGTAAACTCGTCATTTTAAATGATCTCACACTTAGGTGGTGTTTGTTTTTCAAAAAGAGCCTCTTAACAACCTCTTGATCTGACTCATTCAGACGCGCTCAGACATTTGGCTCATTAAGTGCGTTTGTTTTTTTCTTTCGTTCAGACGCGGTCAGAGGCTGAAACATCTTAACCAACTAGATGTGGATGGGGGGTCTTGATGCCTCTTAATGCCTCTTCACTCTTTACTTTTTTTTGTTTTTTTTCTTTTGTTTTTTTTTCTCTCTTTGTTTTGTGAGATATTTTTTTACTCTTCACTTTTTTTTTGTTTTTTCTTTAGTTTATTTTTTTTGTTTTTTCTCTTTTTGTTTTGTGAGATATTTTTTTTACTCTTCTTTTAATATTGATACTACATTAAAAAGAATTAATCTCTTTTTTTGTTAAATAACTAATGTTCAAAATACTAATGATGATGATGTTTTTTCAAACAATAGTAATATGTAACTAGTTTGTGAAATTAAATTGTGGCCGTGTAATTTACACGTGAGCTTAATTTTTTTCACTAAAAAGTATTTTAATTCTCACTTGACAATGCTAAGTATACTACGAAATATTATTTTTCGCAATCTTATGATTGTAAAGTTAATGATAGCAACAATTTGCAAAATGATGAAGATGTTTAACCACATTGGAATACAATATATAACTACTTTGTGAGAATAAATTGCGACACAAAATTTTGAATATTTTTTAAGACATTTTATTCTCACGTAGCACAACTATGTTAATTTTATGACTAAAATGTTCTATATAATTTTTAAACATGTTTATGTTTCGTAAGAATAAAACTGATTTTAAGAATAAATTGATTTGTACTTTTATCGTTCAGACATTTAAAAAATAAAAAACAAACAATATCATTCTATTCAGATTCAGACATTTGCGCATCAGATTCAGATTCAGATGTGCGAATCAGATTCAGAGCCTCTTAATAAACAAACAGCACCTTAAGACTAGTCTTAGTCTTAATAAAACACATTAGGAAAATATTTATTTATTTTCTTTTAAAAGAGTGTTAGTGAGGGTCAAGAAAGATTTCGGATATATATCGATTCATTACTCAAATTATGATTGAAATCATTCTTCGAATCTAATTGCCATGTTTTTGAGTTTGGATATGAAATCGGATTCATTATTTGTCTAGCTTCAAGATTATATCAAAATCACAACAAAAGATATTATCCCGAATCTGCATACTCAATCATACTAGGTTGATATGAAAATAATGTTATCCCTTTCCAAGACGAAAAGGATATACATCGGTTCATAACTCATACTTGTGATAATGATGTTATATTGAGTCTAGATGTCCAATAGGTGTGTTTCTATTATTAATAATAATATGTATAAAATGCACGTCAAAGTAGGATTGACGACTTGAATGTTTCGTCCGAGATATTCGAGTAATTTACCTTGCAATGCATTTGGTAAAGTTGTCATTTTCGAAAAACCAAACACGAGCAAATGCACAACATATGTAACTTTGCTCATACAATTCAAAAGCACGAATCAAGACTCAAAATCAATTTTTCGTTATAACATTTTCTCTCTATACCAAATATGCATAACATTATTTTTAACTATGTATTTAAACCGAGAACAATTCAATTATCTAAGATTAGGATTATGAATTATGGAACATATTCTATAAACCATTATTTTTCTTTCTTTCTATAAGTGATCGTAAGTGGACTTAGAATATAAAGATGATTATTATTCAAACGATAATTAATCTCATTATCCTATCGAATTACAAATGTTTGAAATATAAACATGGAGCCAAGATTAGAATTTATCTAGATAATGAAAATATCAATAAAATGACCATCGATATTTTCCAAGTCTACATGTTTAACTAATTTTAGTTATTACATTAAATTACAAAATCAATCATAAGACGAAAAGAATAATCATCGAATTGCAATGCACTCCCACTTTTTTTTTTTTTTATGACATGCTTTTGTTAAGTCTAAATGTTCATAATGTTTGTGTTATTAGCAATGGTCAAAAATATGCTAAAAGCTAACACACTCCTAGTAGGATTGACATCGTTAAATTCCATCGGGAAATTCACGACAACCTCCACGTTACGCTCAAAACTTGGACATCGAATCCGAAAGTTCAAACCAAGAACCCTTATAACATATATAAGCTTCTTCCATTACTAAAAAGTTAACACCATCGCCCAAATAACAAGAAATCGTGTTCTGTCTGTTTTCAGACAACTTTGCAACTCTACGGATCCTCCATATGGAGATCCGTCTTTGATTTAGGTAGATCCGTCCGTGATCATCAAATTTGAATATATTCCTTTTGTCATTTTGTACTTGTCTAAGGTCTAACAAACATATAACTAACCTTTAGTACATCATAATTTTTATAATTGAATATTCACAATATCTATTGAGGTAAATAACCTTAATAATATTACTTTCAAAAAGATATGCAAAAGATTGCAATTAGAAACGCTTTAATGAGCACATTCCACCTTTAGACCACACTTAAAGTATACTCCTAATCCTAAAGACCAATCTTGTTTTAAACTCACTGTCATTTGCTGCTCTCTTATTTAACCCTAGGATTGTACATGTCATGTTTAGGATTATGAGAACCGGAATTAAAACATATTAGTTGAGTCATATTAGGCCAAGTATTAGTGGAAAATTCAAATTTTATCTTTGAACACTTCATTAGCATAATGCAAGAAATTCGATCTATTTTATTCAAAAAATAAGAAGACCACTAGAGAATCTATTGCACTAGAAATTCAATTTAACCTAACGGTTGAATTGCTTCTGGGAAGGAAGTTGGGTTCGTGGTATAACCCGTAAAAATGGTCGTGTTTAGCCTGAATTGAGCACCACTAGTGATAGTCTCATATTCATTCTCTAACTTGATTAAATGGCTCTTTCTAAATATGCCTAATGTTAGTCTACATTGATGAACTTTGTATTTCATTAGATTGCTCATTAAACAAGTAGTAATTAGGATTCTCCTTAGTCGACCTAGACTACTTGCACATCGCAAACGTATTTTTATGATTTCAAAATGTTAACTTGTTCTCGTGAAATATGATTATATTATCTTCATGCTATTTTGATACTCAATGATTACTTGCTTAATTGTTGAATGCATAACTATTTAGATGGTTTTGCTTTTAGTTAGCAATCCCGGTTTAATATCTATAAGTTTATATTTATGATACATGTTATTAAATGATAAATGCTAACATGTTTTGTACGATATATATGTATGTGACGTAATCATTGTTTTATGTAAGCTTTTATATGATCTACGTGTCTTTCTTGTGCACCCACACTATATCATTAGGTCCGTCTATCTAAATAAACATATAAACGTCACATAGTCTTGTACATCAATATATTTATGATTAATAAACCTAAGTGACTTAGTGTTTTTTTTGAGTTTAGGGTATTGTCTTGTGTCACTAAAATTTATTGAGTACACATGCATAATCGTCTTAATCCCTAAGGATTTTAGTTTAGATCACTTTGATCATTATCTTATTTATTTACTTGATTCTTTTCTTCACGAAACACTTTCTCCGTCCCTCGTCGTAAACGGTCAAATACTCAAAACTCCCCATAGTAACTCGTTCCCACTCCTTTGTTACTATATCAACCGTCTCATATCTTTAGGGATCCGCTCCTTAACTATAAACGATTATATCACTCATTTTTCATACCTAACTAATTACACGAAAACCTAAATCACACCTCTACCACTATATACATGGCTAATATCTTCTCTCCACCATTTCCGCAACCACCTTTAAGATAACCTCATACCTCATTATGTGATTGTTCTATGAACATTAGCAATGCTTGAGAAGAGCTACGTAACTTCACGGTTGAAGATCGTCGTATGCTAACCATCATCCCTCTTGACATTGTCAAACTCATCGGTTCCGTCATCTTCTATTTTCTTCTTTATTTATTTTTATTATTCGACACGTTATGTCCGGATGAGCATGAATTAAGTGGAAGGGAAAACAAACTCGTTCACATATAGTCTTTCACCAAATATTCTTAAGAACTCACAAATGTGATTCTTATTTCCTAGAAACCGATTCAAACGAATCTTTACCCTACGGACTCATTTCTTTTTCAATCACACATGCACACCTCGTTCACACAAACCAAATTGGTAACCAAGATCGTAACCTGGCTTTTTTCCTAACTTCGCTATTAGGACTAATACCTCCTCAAACAAGAACACCTAACTCGTTTCTTTTTCCACAACACAAGTACACACCGTTCACACAAACCGATTTGGTTCTTGTCTCCTACCCTAACACGCTAGTACACCACGTTCACATATTCTCAAGAATTCACAAATGTGATTCTTATCCACTAGAAACCAACTCACAAGAACACTCAACTTTTATTCTAACACATAAGTACACACCGTTCACATAAACCACAATTGGTTCTAATCACTTACCCTGATCTCACTATCAGGATCAATACATCTTCAAGACAAGAACACTTCACTCTTTTGAATATCCTCGTTACTAGAACCTTTAACCCTTAGGTCAACCTTACAAGAACGTCGTCTATCACACACTCAAACCTTACAACTACAATCTACTCTTTATAGTAATAGATAGTTTGTGAACCATCAATACGTCAACCCAAAACCGTGCAAGTATACTTCACTCTTGGTTGTGAAAGAACCTTTGACCCGTATGTCGATCATACATAAACCCTATAACTAGACTTCACTCTTAATGGTGGTGATTAGTTTTACATATCCAAACCTCACAAGAAACACTTCAACCTTACACTCAAACCTAACAACTATACTTTACTCTTGATAGTAATAGTTAGTTCAACAACCTTCAATCCTCATAAACATTATACTCAAAACGTATCCCTACACAATCTTGACATCAATATCACGTCACCAACTTTATGATCTTCACCACTAAATATTGGTCCTCACTTTCAAACTTCCATACCAAAGAAATTATCTCCTCAAGAACATTCCACACTTGTCCAATAACTATTACAAGTGATCCTTTTATTTTTACCACAATTGAGTCTTTTTGTTTGTTTCCACTTACTAGAAAGTGAAGAACATAAAGAAGATATTCAATCTTCAAGTGTTATTGAGTCACCACATTATTGTGTCTTTCATTTTTCTTTCACTATGAAAGAACTACCACCTCGTCTCACATATCCACCTTTGTTCGTCAACATTGACAACCAATCACATGCAACCCAATCACTAGGATCACGTCCAACCCAATCACTCATGTCATCGTTAGTGCAAATCATATATTATTCTAAACCATCTTTGCCAACCTTAGATCAACACCTTCCCTCTTCGTTCTCGCTCATCCTTCCTCACCTTCCATTATATGGAATCATTTTCATTTACTTCTAGATACATATCATTTTTCACTATATTTATTCTTGTCATAATATAACTACTTTCGAGTATATATGTTGACATGATGTATTAAAATATCATTGACATCAATTTACTTTTACATGTCATAATTTTCATTTCACTATTATTATTATTATTATTCTAAGAACATACTTAGAATATGTCTTATCAACAAATCAAACACACTACGTATTCAAATCATGTTTTTTTCATATCACCCTTATCATCAACATTTAGTTCGACCCAAAGTCTTACAACAATGTTTTTTCCTAAAACCCACACATAAAAAGCATAGATAATGCTTAACAAAAAAACCTTGAGGATTTAGGAATCTCTTATTACAACCCTTGACAAAAGACTATCCGAACTCAAATCATCATCTTTGGTAGATAATGATTTCTTAAGGATGTAAGTAATAAGATATCACTAACAAGAGACACGATCCGAAGGTCAGGGATGATTAAACAAATAAGAAGCCATTTTATTTAGTGAGAAAAAAAAGAAAGATGTGTGTTTTCTAGAGAGAGAAAGATACACACTTAATGAGATACACAATGAATCCTCACCCCTCCATGGAAGTATGGAGGGGGTATTTATAGTCCTAGTGACACTTAACTATTGTAACTAGTCATTATTAGTCCCTACGTGTCACATTATAAATGAACTAATGTAATTTCGTGTAAGTCAACATATTTTAAGGCTAACAAAGGAACATGTCGTTCTAAAAACCATAGTACTACTTATCCGAATGACATCTTGGACGAAGTCATTCTCATAACAATGGTGTGTCAAACTATAAACGTTCAAGGATCTTGGCTTAGGACTCTAATGATATTTACTTGAAATTCACATTGTGTAGAGATAACAACTAAAATTACGACAAGTGTCCCAAGAGATTAAAGGAGATCACTTTTGCTCTAACTCAATTGTGCACTTTTAATTTTTAGTGATCGGAAGGCTGGAGCTTGAGTGGCCACCTTTCATAATCAACTAACACGTAGTGAGAAAGTCAATAGAAATGAGTGTATCTCCGGAGTTTTGAAAAGAAAAACAACTTTCCCGACTTTGAGTGCTGTGAGGGGGATTGTGCATAACGTCACTAGGTTCAGGACTTCTCCAATGCAGCCAACACCTAAATGTTTTCTGCCGAGTATATGTATATAACCCGTTTATCTGCCTCATTGTATGGAGGGTTCTTCTTTTCACCACCCTTTATCCTTACATTTCTTTTCAATCTTCAAACACCTTTCAATGCTTACTCGAGACTTCATAACTAAACACCTTTTGGGTTTGTTCCAGTGTTACTCCATCTCGGTCGCATTATTCCCTATTCTCATTTTTCTCCTTTTTAAATCAAACCTAAGGACTTCTGTCAACTAAACTATGGATGACCCGGGTAATCCCTCTGGTTCTTGGCTGGATCATGATTTTGTAATACCTAAGCCTAACTCCTTATAACGTCCATAAATATACGAACATGGCGTCTCTTTTTGTGTATTTCATCACGAACCATCCAAAAACATTAAAAAATTTCAATCAAAGTGTTTGATATAAAATACAAAAATTTACACTTTGAAGTTTTCCATCATCACTAAAAGCTCCTCCCTAACATGTGCATCGTAATACGAAGTAATGCTAGAGTGTGAAGGCATTGAGTCTATTTATTTGATCAACTTCTGTCATTTACATTAAGTCAGGATTAATCACATTTTCCTCACCCTTATTGATTATCCTAAATGTTTAATCCTTGATTATTTTTTGATATCATTGATTAACCGTTCGGGGACAAAATGATATATTCTAGCAGATTGGAACATATTATTGCTCCCCCTCAACTTTTGAGGGATTATAAGATGGTGCCGAGTACAATTATTTGAAAGTTTTTGAATTTATAAGAATTTCTGAAAAATTATCTGTACTACAGACACATCTATTTTTCAAAACCAAAAAATCTACACTAGTAATTCAAAACATATTCACAGAGGATTAAAATTAATAAGAGGATTACCTTGTTAAGAATGAGAACAACATAAGATAAACTTATGGTCCCTTTGGTTAGTAGCCGAAAGTCATCCCCGATTGTCTTCCACCAACAAATCTCTCCAAACTCCAGAAGATCCTCCTTGTCTTTAATCTTTTGTCAATTGCCTAAATCATAGCTCTTGCATTCACTTTGTCCCATTGGCTCCAAAAAGTCTGAGGCAGATACTCCATTCTGATTCCCTTGAGGCGATCATTCAGAGCAGTCCGAACATCATCGAGAGTGCCATCGCTAACTTGTTATGTATTTCATCAATTTGCCCTCTCATCAATCTGTTCTTCTTGTCTTGTTTCTCAAAGATGTAATCCTCTAGGCTCAGAGTATGGTGTGTAACGTCTTTTCTTCTCAAATTGATTGTACATGTCTGGCTTTGGGAGGTTGATTTCTTTTGATAGCTTTTTTATTTTTTATTCCCCAATAAACACCCAATTGAAGTCTTCACACGCCTTGGGATGACAACACTGTCTGTGAACATTCATAAGAGACATTAAGATGCAATACTTATCTTCAACATTTAGATTTGTCAACTTCCTTGACGAGAAGAAGGTAGCATGTCTTCAAATGTCTGGATAATAATGTAAGTCTGTGAAAAATCGCCTTTCTTTTTTAACTTGTAAAAAATGTCTCATCCCTACGTACAGTGAGCCAGTCAAGATGCATGTAGATTTGCCAATCGACTATTTCCACCTCGTGACAGTGAAAATGTCTTCTCTTTGAGTAGACGTCACGACTGATTATCCTTGTGATCGCAATGCCATAAATTGTCTTCGCTTTTTACCCCAATTTGAATTCCCCCATCGTGCGAATTTTGTCCGTAGTTGACTATTACTATGACTCCATATAGGAGTTGGGCAACTAAGTCTTCTATCCATTTAATATGGCCGTAATCTGCAGCCTATGAGTCTCTTTCGTAACTACGTAGAGTATTCCGGCTTGACTCACCACCAACGTATATACACAAGGTCGTTATTATGAAGTGATGAAACCGTAGACGATGACGACCATGAGAATTTGGAACCAATGGTAGTGCTTTTCGCATATCATGAGGATATTGGCGGCCATCGGGTTTACAACCAGTCCAATTTTTTTTGCGTGTGGCTATTTGGAGACTTCCTCACAAAGTATTTCAAGTTCAGTCAAGCTTCTTGCATGTTCCTTTCATCAGCTCAAATTGTTAGACCTGCTAACAATTCAGTGTTAGTGTATTAAACATTTAGCCGTTCATACAACAAAAGCATAGAATCAAAAGGTAGTGTCGTTAGCTCCACGAATGACTCTCGAGGGTCATGACTTTTAGCCAATTCCTTAGCCAAGGCTGGACATCTCATGAACAGCAATTACAGACTTGTCCATGCATGAATCGGGAGAAGGTAGTCCATTTAGGTTGTTGAAACCAATCAGAAGATGAAGACTCTTTTCCGCTTTTTCATCATGGAGCACGTTGTTTCAAACTCCATGAATGCAGGGTGCATCAAAACTCTTAGATTGCATAATTCCTCTGCCGAACAAATTGCTAGCAGATTGCTTATGAGTCTTAGATCCTATTAGTTAGTCTTGCCTCTGACTTGTTAGTCTTTCTCCTTGAAGCAATGGTAAGATTCATGTTCTTTTCACTGATCTCTTCTGTTTGGGGACCCCCCATTCATGTTCCAGCAGAAGGTATTCTTGATCATCATCTGCTCCATCTTGAGGTCTTTTTATTGTGACTGTATCACCATAAGTATCTAGCAGAATTTTGTCCGCTTCATACACATTAAATAATGCCTTGTAGAGCAAACCTTTGAAATCCTGAGACCTGGTGATAAATAGTTAGCGTTCCATCTTGTCAATTAAGATCTTTATTTGCAAGCTCTAATTCTGAAAGATTAGCACTACAGCATGAGACGTCTTGCTTCCTTTTGATACGTACCAGAACTCAACTCGAGTTGTTCGTTTAACTAAACTTCTTCAATTTTTGGAGTATCTTAAGACCTTCTTTCTTGAACTTTGTCATGATTACTTTCTTCATTCCTTCATCGATTGAATCAAGGAATTGTTGATTTTCAGTATGAGACTCTTCTCGAATTCTGTCATACTTTAGTTGGACTGCAACATCTACTGCTTCCTGCATTTTATTTCCATAGATTAAATGTCAACGAAGCCAGGAATAGAGGGAGAGTGCTTAAGCATATCTGATTTGTTGTTTGAGATTCCAAAACGTTGTCTTCTAAACGCTTTAGTCTGTTATCAAAACCAAAACAACGACGCAAAGTTAGGATAAGATTTTGAAGTGAGAGCTTAAGAGTAGTAGCCGTGTCAGATTGTGTGGTTGTTGTAATTGAAATGAAGATAGGATACGTGATGGAGGACGATTGGTGGTTCAGGAGAAGGATTGCTCCGCAATGGCATGACAGTAGTAGTCATTAGATAGGTTGCTTCATCAGCATGTTGTCCAAATATAGCATCAACACTGGTATCTTGATTTGGATTCAGCATATTGGAGACGAAGCCAAATGATACAGAAGAGCGTTGTTTGTATGACGCATCAGGATTTACCCCAGAGTTTTTTTAGGGTCACATGAGTGTCTTAAATTCCTGGGACTGTTTGAACCAGGGCAATATAACATCTAGCATTAACATCATCTCTTCCGTTCAAGATTAGCATTGGTATCTTCGACCGCCTCATTTCCTTGAGTCCTGATCTACAAAATAGACATCTCATACCGACTTTGCTCCTTCAACATCCATGCCCTTCAACTTATTGTCACTGTCTTTGGCATCTGATGAAGAAATGTACAAGGGTGTATGAACTATAGTATCGAAGGTATCATCTTCATTAGTTTCCTCTTCATGTATTATTTCATCATCATGAGTTGTGAGCTTTTGGGGAATGAAATTCACACCATCAAACTTCTGATTCAGTCTTGCTTCATCATCATCATCTGAGCATTCTCATCATCGTCATGTATATCATCATCATCATCATCTTGAGCTTCTCATCATCGTCAAGTTTTATCAACATCTTCATCATCGGCACTTGCTTTTCCCAGGAGATATCATCATCTGAGTCATCACAGGTTCATCGAACGCCCTGTTGTAACACCTAGTACCTTCATTTGCACCCAACCCCGGGCATGAAGAGCTGTGAGTCGCTCTTACGCTTTTCTTGTATTGTCTTGCGTTGCTCAGCTTCTGGTCATCACTACTCCTCAGAGGATAGTCCCACCCTCTAACTCTTTAGCCATCTTTTCCTTTTCCCGACTTCTTATCTTTCTTATCTTTGGGGACGTGGGAGGCTCTGCTTAGTGGTTGTCTCTGTGATCAGCTTTCTTCATAACTCCCCTACATCTTGAGGAGAAATTCGGTTTCCTGAACATAAGCATAATACTCTTTGATGATTCAAGATGCGGATGTCCTTCGGGTAATGCTACTGCATGATAGTCCTGTACAACTGAGTGTTCATTTCTTGAGATAACCAATATTAATAGTTTTTAACATGGGTCAATCTCCTATCTCTGGCATAATCCAGTGTTACCTATGTTTCTTTTGAGAAATTGAAGGGTTACTTTACCATAAACAAGTTGACGACATAGCTTGTGAAACGAGAAAGTACCATCACATCACATTTCGCCCTTCTTCATATTTTTGTTCACAATCGGTAAATGGTAGCTTCCCACAGAAGATATGCATTATCACCTTCTTCTTATGTACATACCCCACAAGATTTGAGCTTTAAAAGACGAAACTGGCAGTAGGATGGTTTACCAGCTGAGAACATTTGTTGATGATAGCACAAATGATCTTCAGGGTTATGCAGTTTATTGACATTACGTCAGTGATCTTCCTTTTTTCTCCAGAGTGACCAAGACTGCTTAGAAATGTGGTATCTCCTTCTCAAAAGTGGTTCTTCAACTTCTTATTTACCGACTTTAGGCAAATTTGAAGAATGTCTCTGAATTAATCAAGATCGAGAATTGTTGCTTTTTGTTTATTTCATTTCTTAAATCTGACAGATCGTTATGACAAAGCAGAAGCCTAGAATTCTTGCATATAATCTCTGAACATCAGCTGAAACTTGGAGTGCCTTGTAGAAATGAGTGATTTTATAACACAAAAACGTAGGATACTTTGAAGAGGTTGCTTCCTTTGATGTACATCATGAGCTTAATCGAAGATTGCTTATTTACCAATCTTAAGATCGTTTGCAGGTAGACAACTAAAGCCATTCATTCATATTAATCTGATCATCTATGAGATTTCCATGATATGTTTTAAGAAAGAGTGAGTGCAGTTTATAATGTGACACAATCATTCATACATATACCCTTTATGAACTTTAGCACTTTTAAACGATCAATCATCTTAGAAAAGACAAATAGCGTATGAGACAAAGGCACCTAACCTAACACAAAGTTGAATAGTAGATTAACCTTGGTTGATGTCAAGCTTTTAATGTCTAATTTAAACTAAGAGACTTGTTTAATTTAACCTTAGTTAGAAAGATTTAACCTTAGTTAGAAAAAAATCTGATCTTAAGTGTGTTAAGTCGAAACTGGTTAAGTGTTAAACATCTTCACTCATTCGGTCCACAAAGAATACACCTCGATCAGTTTGCATTGACTATCACTCGTTTGGTTCATATAAAAATTTGCTCGATCGGTCCATACTAAGTTTCATCACTCGTAGCGGGTCCACATTAATGACACAGCGTCGGTATTCTCATTAAAATTTGCTCGATCGGTCCACACTAAGTGTCACTCGTTCGATCCATATTGGATCTACTAGTTCGGTCCTTACTAGGATTCACTCGTTCGGTCCTTACGATGATTCACTCATTCGATCCATATTGGATCCACTCGTTCAGTCCTGTACTAGATTCACTTCGTTGTTTGTACTGAATTCCTCAAAGATTCACTCTTTCGTTCCTAATAGTCTTTCACGTCATTCGTCCATATTACAAAGTCAACCTCGTTCGGAATCCCTTTAACACTGACACTCCTTTCGGAGTAAATCTTGCCCAACAGTTCAAATCACTCGATCCGTTCCCTTTACACAAACACTCGTTTCGGCACCACATAACAAATCCCTTCGATCGTTTCATCCCTTACACTGACCACACGTTCGTGTCCCACATTACAAATCACTCGATCGATTCACTCTACACTACACTCGTTCGGATCCAATACATTTATAGCTCTCGATCGGTTCACAACACTAATCCTTGTTCGGAGTTCATTACATGTTTTTATGCTCGTATCGATTCGCATATTTTGATCGTTCGGTTTTTATTAAGGTTTTACTAAGATCCGATTCTAACAATTAAGCAAATCAACAATGATTGATCTTTACAGAAAACCCTTACCACTACTCTAGCATACCAGGAAACCATGTTACAACAATTCCACGACAGAACACGATAAATAGTTTTTACATATTTTGCATATTTCTAAATTTTCAAGCACAAAACTCAAGAACAGATTAAAATCACAACGAAATGATAAAACTTGATTAACTATACAAATTTTACACGCTAACACTACAAAAGCCTTAATCAATTTAAGATTTTAACCACTTTTTGATTTTAAGAACCCTAATTTTATAATTGGCAACTTTGCTCAGGAGTGGCGAAAACGAGCAATTCCTTTGGATTCCGATGATTATGTGATATGATCAAGATTTAAGTATATCCTTAGAGATAAAATCGAGTGACGATGCTGTATGAGGTGATCGATTTGGAGAGTGTGCGTTGTGTTTATGTGTTTTTGTGTGCTGTGGAAACATTGAAACCAAACAGGGAGGGTGGGACTTGTCATTTACCAAAATTTTAACTTCATACATATTTGGAGGGCCCCTCATGTTTAGATGACATCTAAGTTATGCAATTAAGTTTTATATACGCGTGAAATCAAGTTAAACAATTAGCACTTTGGTCCCTAAATTTTAATACTCCACACCATAACTTAAAATAGCAAACTACAACCCAAGTAGGCATAAACAATAACACATAGAGTGCACAACGCAAGCTAAAACAAATTAACTTGTTGGATAAGAGATAGACCGATACGTTGTTTAAACCTTTTTCCTATTAACAGTCTCATTTTCTATCATGCAAAGAATTTGACATTCTCTCCCCCTCAAACAACGACCACAGTTTCTATTGAAAGAGCTTAATCGTGTTTTAGAAGTCAAAATGTTACGATGAAAAATCTTTTAGAATGGATGGAATTGATTTTATTTTTGAAAAAAAACAACAAACACACCAGTAAATAAGATTTCTCTTATTTATACACTAGATGCCACTGAGAACTACGACTTTATGGATAAGTATGAAGCACTGGGTTGTGATACAAAGTAATCACCAAGCTTGGCATGGTCATCAAAGTCGACCCTGCCAGAGCATAAATTCCCTGCTGTTAAACAACTTCTTTTTAGACGACATGTTTTCCCACAAGGTGAAAAGTGGGTTACTATCTGAAATAATAGCAAGCCATTTGGCATGTTTTGAAAACATTTGAAACTTCTGCTCGAACTTCATTTACAGTGCGTTGTAATCATTGATTGAATGACAGAGAAGGGGCGCAGAGAACCTAGATCGAATGTATCGATTTCCAGAAGACGATGCCTATTTGAAAAACTTTCTTTTTGTATTTTTTCCGCCACTTCCCCCCTGCTCTCCTCCCTTTGTTCCGTCCGCCCTCTTTTCTCCTTTTCCCCCCCCCCTCATTTTTTTTTAATTTCCTATTTTGTTTTTATAAAGGTTTTATAAAATGAAAATCTTTTTGTGGTTGTACCTGAGTTATATTTATATACATATGATACAAAGATAATTGAATATGTACCACCACTATTCTCAACGTTATCATCAACTTTTCAGAGTCTCCCGATGTAAAACTTTACGCCATACCCAGCTTGTTGAATTAGAAATTCATTCTTTCTCAGCAAGCGCTTTAGTGAAGATGTCCGCCAATGATACGACCGTATTGACAAAGAAAAGTTCGATCACCCCCATTTTCCACAATCTGCTTTGATGCAGTGAAACCTGATGTCTATATGCTGGATCTAGACTGTTGAACATTGTTGCACATAAGCAATAGCGCTCTTGTTATCATAGTACATTGGAATTTTGTTGAATCATAGCCATAGTCCGGTAAGTTGTGATCTCATCCAAAGACTTGAGCACTACAACCGATAAAGCAATATAAGCAGCTGTCCGTAATGTATATCGCAGTGCTTTTGCGCCATTTTGATACCATCTCACAAGTCTATCACCCAAGAAGGTATATCCTAGCCAGATGTGCAACGCGTGTAATCTACAACTAGCATGAAATCCACATCTGCAAATGATGTTAGGTGCAAATAAGAATCCTTCGCATACCAAAGAAGGATAAATAATTTGGATACCCCGATGTAAAGGTTAGCTTTAGATACCTAAAGATCCTTTTTACCAGCATTTAATGTACGTTTCGTAGGGACGAGCCTGATACCGGGACACATGCAATAGCAAATTGTAGGTCGCTCTGGGCTATAAGAAAATGAAGGGTGCCAGCATATCACATAGTGTATGGGTGATCTACAACACCGTTCCCTTCTTTATCCTCATCCATTGGAGTTACTCACCATGTGGGTGTAATAACTGGTCACAAAAAAGAGCAAATCCATATTCTTTAGTGATTCAGAGCCATATTTAGATTAGTTTAGAAGATGCCCTTCTGGACTTTGAGAAACGTAGTCCTAAGAAAAATGAGATTTTACCCTCATCGACAATCTTTGAATTTGAACACATGAATTACGAATAGATACAAAAGTTCAGGATAGATCAGCAAAGATAATATCATCGACATAGATTTGAACCCGTAGAGTTCCTTCCTTCTCTACCGATGAACAGAGTAGATCCAACTGATCCTAATTAGAGAAGTCATTGGATATCAGGAATGAAGACAACAAATCCATACCACTCCGTTAGGAGCTTGTTCAACCCCATAAAGAGCTTTCTTAATCTGTACACGGTATAAGGTTTGTCTTTCTTGATCCTCAATTCCATCTTTTGCTAACCATAAACCTCTCCCTCAGATTACCATACAAGAATGCATTTTCAACATATCCATTAGTAGACGACCATAATTCATTGACGACCAAACGCAGTACAATTTCGTATAGAGCCTCTAAATCGTGCAACCGGAGCAAAGGACTGCTTCAAAATCGATTCCTCTTAATAAGCGATAACACCAGAGCGACCAACGCGATACCTTGGTTTTTTCAAAATACCTCCTAACAACTCATCAAGCTTAACCTTATAGATCCCCTTAAAGATGACAAAAATGCTAGTATCAGAGGAGAACAAGCCAAAACTTCCAAACATTCAAATTCATGAAGTTCCTCTTACATAGCTTCAATCCAACATGCCTGAGTTAATGCATCTATGTAATTCTTAGGTTCTACTGAATTTGAAAAGGCAACATAGTAGCAGAATAAGGCTTGTTTCATGAGTTGTAAGTCATGTGGATACTGGCTCTCTCAAGCACCGATTAGATACTCAAGA
Source organism: Tanacetum coccineum (assembly GCA_026074375.1). Taxonomy (NCBI): domain Eukaryota; kingdom Viridiplantae; phylum Streptophyta; class Magnoliopsida; order Asterales; family Asteraceae; genus Tanacetum; species Tanacetum coccineum. The sequence goes on along the minus strand of BQNB010004104.1, from coordinate 63,761 downwards.
TGGAGATTCCTTAGTCCATTTTGCTATGTGTTCAGAAACTTAGTATCGGGGAGGCACGAATTGTAAAAAAACATCCGATGATGAGAAGATCAGAATAACTTCGTGAATTGGAAATACCAAATATGATTCATTACCATATGTTGCGACTTTCAATATCATGATATCTCTTTAAACATCAGGAGAAAAATATGATTGAGTTTCTTTTTGTAGAAAGGTTACTTGGTATGGTCTAATCTTGATAACTTTAGATACAAGGTAAGCCAGATGATACAACTGTTCACGTGCAACTACTTCATTCATCGAATAGGTACAATAACTTCTTCTGGTGCTTTAGAATCAACATATAGGGTTCGGGATTAAGTGACTCGTCAAAACATTGGTTGAAAACCACACATCCCAGACCGCTCTCTAAGATGGTACAAATGGTGTTGAAGAAGGAGTATATGTTACCGAGTCCTGAACTGATAAGTTCCAGGATCCTATCAATGACGTTCGTTTTCCAGAACAAGCCTAAGTGCGATCATAAGCCATCGCTGTCCGCTCCTCAATTCAACCATGACTGGTTTCAATTATTTCGTCAGGTAAATCTTCTGTTGGTAAATCCGGAATTAAATCATGTGGGAGCAAACCAATGAAAATACCAGTTACACCATCGTTATGTCAACTTGCCTCAAATCACGCTATCATTCGTTGGGTAGCAGAGTGGCACCAAACACGATTTGTAGATACGATAGATCGGGAGGATTGGTCGTGAAAATCTCGATGTTGTTTTACGTGACCGACGATGTAGTCATGAATGATTTTGGGTAAATCAAGCTGTGGCAAACCGCTTCGGCCCATAGAAATAAAAGATCTTTATTACATAGTGCGTGGCTGCTTCAATTAGCGTATGATTTTCGTCTTTCAAACAACAAACCGTTTTACTGTGGAGAGCGTGCAATGGATGTTTCATGAGAGATTCAACCTTCTCATAATAATCACTAGCAATGTTTGATTTAACCAAACTCAGTTCCATAATCTGATCTGATGCGACAAAGCGTTTCCTTAAGTCGTACTTAGATCATCTATAAAAAGTTGATAATAAAAGCAGGAGACCTCATCTTTTGGATCGCAAAAAAATTACACCCAAGTAATCAGAGTAGTCGTCGATAATAACAGGATTGTACTTATTATTCCCAATGACAATCCGCGCCACGCATTGGCCCACAAATAGATCATAGCAACAGATAGAGTTTTTGATTGGTGTCCTCAGATTGGGTTTATGGGGGTTTTTTGAACTATTTGCCTAATGCACATATCAGAACATAAGTGATCCTTTTCAAACTTGACTTAGGAGACCTCGTACAAGTCCATGTCGTGGCAAGGATGAATAATATGCACAAGTTCAAGTGAATAACGACGAAGCCATAACCAAAGACTTGGTTAGACGCCTTTGATAATAGACAAAGGGAGAGGAATCATCATATTCCCAATTGAGAGTGTTTTAAAAATTATCCCCATCGAGAATCCCGTCAATAAATTCAACACCTCTTGGATTGCGAATGAAGCATGTGTGTTGACGACAAAGCACTTTTGAATTGGAATCACAGAATAGTCCCACAAAAAAAGATTAAGCCCAAGTCCTACAAACATAATAAACCCTTGAACATAGTAACATTCCCAATCTGATAGACCTCATAACCCCAATTATCTTTTGGCAACTTTGATCATTTCCCAATTTGATGTACCCAAGAATTTACTGATGAAAATTGGTGGAGGCAGAGAGCGATCTCCGGCATAGTGGCTCGAGCCCACCGATCCTAGATACAGAGGACGATTTGGACAATCTGCATTCATTAAGAGTAATAGATGGAAATATTAGTTTTTATGGTTCCCCCGAATTTACTAGGTGTCCATTTTGTTACCAGACTTGGTTTTATAACCTTAGTTTCTAATGGACTCATATTCTATTCTTACCTAGGTTTCCTTGATAACCAATTTAACCAAGTTTAGGTGATCAAATTCTAGTACTATTGGTTTTCTAGAAGGCACTTCAAAGTATGTTATCCTAAGTTAAAAGGGCACGCATTTCCTACAACAGTAAGGTCCGACCGGTAGGTCCCCTCCAAATATAATCCCAATCTTATTGAACACTTTTCCTTTGTTTCCAAATCTCTGGTTCTTAGAATTTCTCTTCTTTATATTTATCACAAAAATTCACAGCATCATCGAATTGAAACACAAAAAACAAATATCAAAAGACATGCATTCATTACTTTTAATACAGACATAATCAAATTATCATGTTTCTTAGAATTCTAACACAGACCAGATCCCCTTTAACATTAAACTAGTGCTATTTCCCCTTTATTCAACTAGATTTAACGTTCCTAGGGTGAGCTTCTACTTTATTCTTCGAATTACTACTTGGTGTTTGTTGAATCCTATCATTCCTGGTATTGCCTAAAGGCTGTGATCCACTAGCACTAGTAGAAAGTCTTACTCCTGTAGAGTGCAACACACGCTTGTTAGAAAACTATGTAATTAGTCGAGTCGTATTTTTTGTGTTTTATTGTGGATGTCTGATTTCGCAAACCTAACTTTCTTGTCTTTTTATTTCCTCGAGTGACCTCAACTAATTGAGGACCAAAATTGTGATGCAGGGCAAGACTACTTATTGTGAAAGTAAAATCCTGAATGACTTTGGTATAGCCTAAAGGCAGACCTAAAAATGAATCTTGAGGATAATTCGCTTTACATGTTCGACATATCCCTAAGGACAAGCTTCTCTCTGAGTATGCTTAATATAAAACGAGGAGGGAGCAGTCCTTTAATCAACAATGGGCGTGATTGGTTCCATATGTAATCCTTAGTACCATCTTTTGATCAACATAGTAAGGTCTCAATAGCCTCCTTTATCTAACGCTTTATCCTTAAGTTTCCTTAACTCAATTTTTATGGCTCCATGACCAAACCTTGTTACTTGAAGTTTTGCATTTAAATCAGAAATTTCCCCAGACTTTATATTGACTTGTTTGATTAACGCATCACATTGTTCTTTTGATTGAACACGTTTTGGTTTAATCGAGTCATAAAGTTGTTTATAAGTCTGTTTCAAATGCTCATTCTCAGTAACAAGTTTTGTCACTCTATGTTCCAATTCAATGTTAAGAGTCTCAATTTCATCCATGTCCATTTTGACTGTACTATCATCCACATTTCCATTTAAGGACTTAATTTTCTCTTTCGACTTGACAATGACTGTGTCTTTTGCTTGAGACTGAGCTCTCAATTCACTTAATTCAAACAACTAAGTAAAACTTGGAGCATTTTGATTTAAAACACTATTTTCTAGTTGAAAATTTTCTTGATTAAGTTGAGAATCAGCTTCCAAAGTGATGCAATGTTTTTCAAGAGTCGTAAAACTCTTACAAAGTTTATCATAAGTTTCTTTATCAACAAAATCCTTTTTATTGAGAAGCTCAGTCTTAAGTTCGAGACACCTTTGACATTCATTCACAGTTTCACAACCTTCATTCACAGACAAATTCACAACAGTTTTTACAATATCATTATCAAATTGCTTTTGCCAAGATTCATTTCATTTTCACTCAAACTTGATTTAAATTAACTTTGAAAAGTTTCTGACTCCAAGCTATGTTGTTCGAAACAGCCGTTTTCAATTTGATAAAAAAACTTTTTGGACACGCAAGTTCTTCAAACCAAGTATTGATTGGAAGTTACTTGAATATATCTTTTAATTCATTTTATAAACAGAATGATTTCATCTCGAAAACAAAGCCTTTGTATAGTTCAAACCCCCACTGCCCTCAGTGATAGCTGTGGCAGTGGTATCTTTCTCATTGATAATCGCGAATCACAGCCAGTAAGATAAGCGTTTGAGAGCTCTTTCAACAGTATACACCTACTTACTATTGGAATTCTTTTGGAACCTCAACTTTTGATGGTTGTTGAAGAATAGATGGGTCTAAACTTAGTGGACCGCAGTCCGCTTTCCATCATGTTCACTATAAAAATCAGATTTGTCCGAACAACTTCGGATTTGTTGTAAACGTTATTAAAATAGCGTAATTAATGGTTATTCGTGTTCACTCTATTTATACAACCAATGATCTTGTTTCTTTCAAAAGCATTTTTGAACGACTCTCTTCACAAAGCATTAATGTTTCATCAGAATCGGGAATCACAACAGTATCCATTTTAATAATGACATATCCCTCATAAAGTTTTTTGCTTTAACCCCAACTTTCTTCAGATAGAAAGGTTTTTTTTTCAAACCGATTCTTTGTTTTCGTGGAATGAATCAAAACAAATTTTGGATTTAGTCATCATATGAACATTTGCGCAATTGACCTCTTTTGAAAATGATATAACAAGCTTGCTTAATTTTCTTTTCTAAAGCAATTTCTCTACATATTTCTGTTTTCTTCCATTTTAAATCATTTTTTGAGATCTAGAAACTGTTTTCATCAAAGAATCCTTTTCTAGCACATAGTCAAAAATAGTTTTCCTTAGACTAACAACGCGGCATACTGTCATTGATCCTAAAAAAACGTTTTTCCTACATTTTGGCAATTCATATCAAATCTTTAACCCACTTTCTTTATATATGTCCAGCACTGATAGTAGCCCAAGCTTTATTAACATTGTGCAAAGTGCATCACTTTGTCTCATTAATTGTTCAAACTAGATAATATCATGACATCATGTTGAGTAGAAGATTGTAGAATTTCTGATAGTTTCCTGTTGAGTTTCACACAATACTGAGAATAAGGAATGCTATTACTATACAACTGGTTTTATTTTTAGTTTCTGTCTGACTCACTCATATAGACTGTTCAGTACGACGTCATTATCTGCTCACCTTTGATTGAAAAATCATATGTCAGATAATCTGTATTGTGTACCTCAGAGTTGCATCATCGCCATTCCTGGGAAAAGATTCGCATGAGAGCGAATCCTGGCTGAGTTGAGTTCATCACAAACGAGAGCATCAGCATCCAGATCATCGGCTTGAAAAGCATGCATTGTGGGTTATGACAGTAATGAATAGGTTTGACAATGTTCAGGAAGGTCCTGGATCTGCCAAAAATGCTATTTCTTCCTCTGTTAAAGCTTGACCACTTGCTTGAGCTTGAACTCACAAGCACACTTATCATTGCAACCATGTTCTCATCCCATTTCCTCTTGGCTTAGTACGAACTGCTTGGAAATATGACCCTCCCTTTGCAAGTTGTAACAAATGACAGTCCCCAGTTGTTTCCACCCGTGTTGCTTCCACTTGCACAAGTGTGTATTTTCTCGTTGATCCAGTAATCATAAGTAGTTTGACTCACCCTGAACCTCCCCTGAACAGGTTGCACAGTTACTTTTCCATCATAGATAGTAGCTTGTTGATGAGGGTTTGACGAAATCCTTAGCTGATTGTTGGTAGTAGGATACCGAGATGTGACAACAGCAATTAAGAATGACATCATGTGATTAGTCACATCATGTGATTAATCACATCAATTGGATCATCACCTTTCTGGAACACGAGAACAACTAGACCGAAGTCTGGTTGGGAAAATTCAGGTTGTTGCTGTTGATAGGTTGTGGGAGCATATTCCATTTGTGGGATTGATGGTTGTGAAGAATAAATGTTGTGGTGAACGGTGGATTGGTACTTATTTAATGGATAAGTAATTGAAAGAGGTGTTGATTGATTGGTTGTGAATTGTTGAGTCTGATACGGTGTAACAAACTGTGAAGACTGATATGGTGAAACATAAAGTTGAGATAGAGACTTTGGGTGAGTGTGTAGATGAGATTGATAAGCTGGCTGAGTTAATTGGTGAGATGCAACTAAAGCAAGAGGATCGGGGTTGCGTTCATGCATCAAACGAACTTCATTTGCATGTCTTTCATGTTGTTGCAGGTAAGCATGAAGCTGATCAACATTGGTAGTGTGCAAGTCTTTGACCAATTTAACATCAGTAACAAATTTGCTCCATTCATCAGGAAGAGTGTTTAAGAACTTGGTGTTAACTTGAAACTGCTCCAATGGCATCTTGTAGATGTTCATATCATTGAGTAACAGAGTGAACCTCAAGTAGTACTCATGTAGCGTCTCTCCTTTCTTGTAAGTGAACTTATCGAATTCATCATACAGCTTGCACTCACGTTCTTGTTTTGTTAATGACGTTCCTTGCATTAGCAGTTTAATCTTCTCCCAAAGATCTTTTGCCACACGATGTTGACTCACAAGAGCATAGATTTCAGTTGGTAGGCCTTGGAGAATGATGTTTATTGCTTTGATGTCACAATCTGCTTGAATGGCTTCAGCTGGAGTCAGTTCAACATATTCCTTAAGCCTTGTTACTCCATCCTCAGTGATTGAAGGCCAAACAAGTGGTCCTTTTTCAACAGAAGCAAGAATCATTCTTCCATGTGGTCTATTCATCATATACAGTTCCATTCTGCTTTTCCATGAATCATACAAGTGTTTTTCAAGCATCGGTGGTTTGTTGTCTCCTCCAGAAAGAAGTGACTTATCCGCAAGAGTCGTCATTGTGGTATCAAAAAGATTACAAATTGATCGATCGGTGGTAGAAAGAAATTGTGTTTGGTTACGTGATTGTTGAGTCTTGAAATGAAACTACACGAGATTTTACAATTCTAGACAAAATTGGGAAAACAAGTGTTTGTTTCATGGGATTTTACAAGTCAAAGAAAGAACCGTATAATTTAGAAATGAGTTTGTTAAGTTTAAATTAAATTTGGTTTCACTAGTTCGGTTGACAAAACAATTAACTGGTTCGGTCCTATCTAGTTCGATTTGTCACTGGTTCGGTCCTAGCTAGTTCGGTCCCCAAAGTAATTAGCTCGTTTGGTTCCCAAATGAGAATAGCTAGTTCGGTTCCCAAAGTAAACAGCTCGTTCGGTTCAGCTAGTTTGGTTGTCAAATATAACCTCGTTCGGTTATGTTCGTTCGATTCCAACAAAAGCGACTAGTTCGGTTTCAACGGTTTCCTCGTTCGGTTTCCAACCAAATCTTCCGAAACTAAATTTCAAAACTCAAAAAAAAACACTATTTTTTATGGTTTTTAGCAACTATTTTGTACACTACTAGTGGTACTAACCATATAGGATCAATAAAAATGAAGACTTTAAGGTTTTTAAGTCATAAAAATTTGAATCTCTATTTTTCTCTTTATAAAGGTTTTTTGCACATCAAATCAAACACAAACTAAACACACATCCTTGGCTCTGATTCCTTGAAAGATTCAACGAAAACTATGGATCTGGTGGTTTGGTGAGTCAAACCACATGATAGCATTTTAGTGAGAGTGAGTAGTGAGAGGATGATGAAATTGTGATTTTTGTTAGAAATAACTGGTATGAAGGATACTAATATCATCAAGCCAAATGAACTAACCCTCTTTGATGCCATAGAGGGGACTATTTATAGCACATTCGCCTCTAAATACTATTCTAGTTGATATTATAGTCCTCCGTGTATGTGACTATCATTTAAATATGTGTAAATTCTGTCAATGTTCGTCACGTAAAGTGAATTCCCAACAGTGTTGGCAAAAACTATTATCGAACATTCCACTTTTATTTTCTAAAACTTATATTTTGTGTACATTCAATCCTGTGGGTCACCATACTTATTTTGATTCGTTGGACCGTTTTTATCTGCTTGTAAGGTGACATCCAAAGTGGAAACTTAGTGCACTGCATTTGGACATGTTCATGATATCTACTTTCTTTCAAGTTATTGTCTTTTGGGTGATCTATGTTTGGAAGAAAAACAATTATGTTGACTTTTGTACTTTTTAAACTTGTACTTGGAAATGTTGTAATTCGGATAATTTTCTTTTATCTTAATTCATGTATGGTGTTTTTCTCTATCTCTATTATGTGATTAATGTTTATTGATATGTTGCTACCTCACGTTTCGCTTTGGAGGGGTGTGGTCAGTATTGGTAAAAGAGCCTTTTAAGGTTATTAGGAGAAGCCAGTTTTTCCAAAATAAAATCCGAAACTATAACCATAATGTTTTTTTATTTTTCTAAATAAAAAAACCGAACATGTGACGAGTCGACTAGTTCGAGTGAGTTTTGGCTATCATTAGACTCATAAATAGTCATAATTGATTCAACTATGTATTAATTTTAGGGAATTATTCCATACAACACTGGGTATAGTCATTATTTTAAATGAGTTTAAAAACTGACTTTCCACTTTAGTCACTGAAAAGCATACTAGGAATTATGTGCACCATACAATGCATACTTTTAGATGTCCACTATTTGATTTTAGTACATCATGCTTATTTTGATTAATCCATTCGTGGTTGAGTTTGTGTTTACATCGGTTACTGTCGTTATAGTGTCACACTGTCCCTAAGCACCTTGTTATTATGGACACCGTTACAGTCACAATATGTCCAATAGATCATCTTCACACGTTGACAATTCTGCTAGTGATTCACGACGTACACTTAACTACTCTTCATATCCTTACCCTGCTTAAGACCTTGATGAGGACTCGTCGATAGATTCTGAGTCAGAGCTCGAGGTGAGCAGCACGTGAACTACGTATGCACGACATGTAGAGACGTTCGTTCTTCGCTATTAGAGCTATGTCGACCTATATTTCGGTCACGTCTCCGTGTTAGGAATTTTGTATAACAAACTTAATTCTGTTAGTGTATTATAGTTAGTTCTGCTAGTTACATAGTTAGTACTGGTAGAAGGATTATCATAGTTAGTACTGGTAGTGTTAAATAGTTAATACTGCTTATGTAATAGTTAAGTCTGCTTACGCAGAAATTAGTTAAAGTTAAAGATATGCATGAGATATCTTAGGAAAGGATATGCATTATCTTTATAGAGCTTTTGTAAAGTCCATTAGGGTTTCCTTAAGTCTATAAAAGGAACCTAGGCATTGTTAGTAGAATATAGTTTTTACACAAGATCTTAGAGATCAATAGTAATCATAGTTGTAATATTGTAAAATAGGAGATTTAAAGTTTAATATAAAAGTTCTTTTTAGTAATTCAATTATTGTTCTTCTTTAGCATTATTGATTTGATTCGCATAATCATGAGTGCTTCACTCGTGTTTCAATTACTTGTTGCTTTAGAATTTATACTAAAAGGTAGCAAAACTATCTGCAAGCTGAAGGTTTAGATCTATTCAGTAAATCGATCCAACACTCCGTCATATTTCGTTATATTATTAAGCCAACCATTTTGGCTGCGAATGTGAGCAGGAGTGCTTGATCGCAAACACTGTGTTTAGTGATTCAAGATTTTGTTTCTGAGCGACCCTAAAGTTGAGTCAATTTTTCAAAAACATTGAGCCTTTTACCAACTTCTAACTTAATTTCATGACATTTTCTTGTTGATGTAGTTGTAAAATTAAGATTCAAGTAGCTACTTGGCTTAAGGCCTTTAAAGAATTTGCTCGAGGATGGGCAAGGCTTGGATGATGTGATTTGGATACTTTCTACACTCGTAGTATTTTATGCTATTATTATTACGCTATGTTTCTAAGGGTATATGACCCTACCGTGCGTATTGCAAACGACTATTTCTCATCCACTATGTGGTATTTACATGTTTGTGTCGTGGAAGGAAAACCTGTTACTTAAACATTTCGTTCTTGAAGACGTTCGATGAGATGGATTACATCATTAGTTGCCCTAGGAGCAACTCGCCTAGGAGTGTTATCACTCTAGTTGTTTGGTTGTATGACCATCGCATGGAAAACCCCTTTTGAGATAAAAGGATTGATACGAGAAGTAGAACCTTATACTTGATATTGGTTAATTGTGTAACTATGATAACAATTTTCGTCCTAGCATTCGTGTTTCAGAGATGGTACTTATTTGGACGAGTCGAAGTCCTTTGGTAACAAAACATGTATAAGTGTGATACTTTTTGAACACTTCTTTTTAAAACACGATGAACTAGTATTTTTCAACGGCTACATCGATTTTTAGCGGTCAAAAAACCTTTTGTATTATTAAGGCCACATTAAACATCAATTTTTGTTGAATATTATAACGCAACCAACATTCGAAAAATGTTTTATTAAAAAAAAAATTGAATTGCTCTTTCGATCGCGTTTCATTTGTGTTTAGTTATTATGACTTTATTTTTTTTTGAAAAATCTTTATGTACGACTTACAAATTATCAAATTCATCTATTTTCGACTTCAACTTTTCTTAAAAAAATAGATAATAATAATAATGATAAAAATTTATATTTTATGTTACTTGAAATACATTTTTGGTCAAACCCTTTTTATTATGATTTTATGTTGGAAAACAATAATTGCTTGTAAGTTCCTACGAAATACAAAACTTTTTGGCAGATCGTATCTTATTGGTTGAAATTACTTGTGGAGTTTTGAAACTTATATGTGAAAAAAAGTTTATCTTTTTCTCTATATATAACTTTCGTCGAAATGTGTTTGAATCAAATGTTATTTCATTTTAAGCGGCATCATTATAATGCACGTACTCGAAACTATACTTTGGTCAAATTATTACTTTACAAAATATTGTGATAATTTAAATCATGGTCTCAAAGACGAAAAAACACGCAAAACTCTATGAAACGAATCTTGGACACCAATTATTGTACATCTATATCCTTACAAACTAGAACGGTTTACGAGTTTGATTACCCAAACCCTGTGTTGCTATCATAGGAAATCCACGACCAACGGGAACAAATGGGAATCAGGCAGTGATAGTGCCTTCGACATAGGTATATGAAGCTCAGCAGATCCAACGTCATGATGAGTACTTTTTCTTTCATCGATCACTTTCTACCATAATATTCGATTCTGATGCCTATTTTAGTTTTATTTCTACGACTTCTTTATCTTGATAAACTCGAACCTAGTGACTATAAACCCGATTTGGAATTTTAAATTGCTACGTCTAAAGTTAGAAACACATGATTGTCCAGCAGAATGTGGACTAGAACTAGAATGTCAATAGTTCATCATCGACTCGATTCCTTATGGACATGGTAGTTTCGACGTGAACATAGGAATGGATTGGTTGTCAAGGCCTAGAGCTAAGATAGTTTGTTAAGAGAAAAGAGTCCAAATTCCGTTATCCAACGGAGAGATTTTGGAAGTTCATGGAGAACATCCGGAAGGAAAACTAAAATAGTTGAAGACTGTGAAAGCAAGTGAGCTAAAACTCGAAGACATCCCTAATGTACGTAACTTTCCTAGCGTGTTTCCAGAAGATCTACCAGGTTTACCCTCGTTTCGTGAAGTTGAATTTCGCATAGATCTTGTCCCTGAAGCCATGCCTATTGCAAAATCACCTTACCGTTTGGCACCTACGGAAATGCAAGAACTGTCAAACCAAATCAAAGAGCTCCGTAATAAAGGGTTTCATAAGACCTAGTTCTTCACCTTAGGGAGCTCTTGTGTTGTTTGTTAAGAATAAGGATGGTTCGTTTCGTATGTGTATAGATTATCAAGAACTGATCAAACTGACTATCAAGAACCGCTACCTCCCTCCTATAATCGATGATTTGTTTGATCAACTGGAAGGGTCGCGATATTTTTCAAAAATAGACCTTCAATCTGGTTATCACCAACTTAGAGTACGTGAAGAGGATATTCCCAAAATTGCATTCAGGACTAGGTACGGACATTTTGAGTTTACGGTCATGCCTTTCGATTTGACTAACGCTCCTGTGGTATTTAAAGACTTTATGAACCGCATATGTAAGCCGTATCTTGACAAGTTTGTCATCATCTTCATTGACGACATCCTGATTTATTTGAAGTCTAAAGAGGCGCACGAATTTCATCTGAAGTTGATATTGTAGTTGCTTGAAAGAGAAAAGATGTTTGGAACATTCTCGAAATGTGAATTTTGGCTACAAGAGGTTTGTATTCTCGGACATGTAGTGAATAGTGAAGGTGTTCATGGGAATCCTAGCAAAAAATGAAGCAGTGAAGAATTGGAAACCCCTTAAGACCCCAACAGTGATCCATTCATTCTTAGGATTGGCAGGATATTATAGGCGATATATTGCAAATTTCTTAAAGATTGCAAAACCTCTCACCTGTTTGTCTTAATAAAACTCAAGATGTTTGAGTGGGGTGTCGAGAAGATGTATCACCCCAAAAATCTGGACAACGCAGGGATTGGAATGGTAACAATGGGCGTGCTTTTCAAAGTACTAACAATCCAAGATATAGGAAACGACCAACAATGGATGAACGTTAGGACAAGATTTCATTTTGATGTCATAGCAAAAATATCAGAGAAAGTTATTACATTAGGTCCCAAAGTTTTAAAGTATATACATTATTAATTAAACAAATGCCTTCATAATACCAAAAGATGTCCCAGTTCTCGCGCTCTTCTAAAGATAATAAAAGTTGCATAAAATCTTACGCTCTCAAAACACAGAATCCGTCTTCATTGATATCCGACCACCGCTCCAGTCCATTTCATCCCTAGGACCATGAAATACATGCTCTAAAGTCAACACAAAGGATGGCAGTGAAATCATAGGTTTATCAGTAAAAAAGGGGGACCACAAGATCGATGTAATTGTAGACTATGAAACACATTCAGTAGTCCACAAAAAAACCAGTTATATGCCACTTTGCTCATGGACACGATGCATTAATCGTACTTCATCAAAATAGATTGGATTGCCCACAAAAGTAATATGATGCTGCAACACTCCGGACTCCTTATAAATGTTAATGCATCCGGAATCAAACTAGTGACCAAAGGAAAGGTGGGGTATTGTCAGTCCCGATAGATCTATCACATAACACTAGCGCTCACTATAATAGCAATTCGACAGGTTCATGATATACTAGGACTTCTCGGCATTAAGGTACTAGGCATTAATAACTCAGGCTGTAATCTGGATTGCACGCTCTCATCTTTGAAAAATACTTGTGTCCAATAGTAAACAAGCAATGTATTAACCCGCCGCTGATTTTGTAAAACATTATAGAAAAAGGGGGGCTTTAACTCTCACTCGAGTGATAGGAAATCAATACAGTTATAGAATTAATGCGTAAACTATCAAGGGAATCCGAAGGCTAACCTAATCCAATATAAGGTCCGTATAAGCATAAACACTTTGTTTAATATATAGCTCATATAGACTATCGTTCGGGCTATCATAATTAAAGGTCGTGTAGTGAAGTATATTGTGGAGCTAGGACACTTTAAATCGTAAATCCCTAGCCAACTCGACGGATACGCCACCGAAGAGGGCCTATCATTAGGAAATCTCCCTAGTTAATATAGCTACTTTGACTAAATAATACAACGTATGATTCTATATAGCTACGATCACCGTTACTCGTTTTTAGTGAAAAACCATAATTCTAACGAAAAATGTTTATAAGTATACTTTGGTAATAAATGGGTATCTTTTCGTTTCTAAAACCGTTTTGCGCTTTCTTACGTTTCCATGCCTTACGATTAAGTCGAGTTATCAAAAATATAACATTTTTAACATTTTAGTTTTTATGATTGCAATAGTGATTTTTACGTTCCATAAACAGATATTAACTTATTTTTATTGTTTTTGTCTAATAGAAACTCGTAAAACGTCGTTTTTTAGTCGTTTATTATATCGGTTTTTCAAGTTTTCTTATCATTTTGGAATCGTCTATTGAGGCGATTATTTTTATTTATTGTCTTGTAAACTACTGTATGAAGTCGGAAAATCAAATCACCTTTTATATCCAAGTGTGATTCATTTATAAAGAGTTTGTTTTATTAACTTTAATAAAACCCTAATTTATACTATAATCATGTTGATACTTAAAACAAACATGTTTTACCATACTTTTAAGTTAATTAATCCATGACTTATATCTTATCTTTGTCATAAGAAAAAAGTGCTTAAATTCATAGACATTAGTAAAAACCCTTTTTACATATTCAAAAGTCCTAAGTGGTGATTTAGCCATAAAGAACATGTAAACATATAAAAATGATGAAAGTAAAGACATGAAGGTTTTTAGATAACCTTATTATGATGTAAGATGATGGAACAAAGTTCTAAACCTTGTTAGAATATAATACCCTAGCTTTCCATTTTAAAACCCTAGTTTCACTTTTCTTGATTAATACTTGAAAAAGGTTAGCCAATGCTTGGAAACACCTTAGAATATCTTAGGATAGATGTGTATAGGTGTGTATGGGTTGTATAAAAATTGATATGGGTTTGGTTGGGAGCTTGCTTTGAAGCGTTGGTCCTTAATATGGAGCAAAAGAGAGGTTATGTTTGATTTTTTTCTAAGTGTAAATGCATGAATGAGTTATCTTTCTTATGTATACATGCAAGTATGGTGCAAGACATGGTCAAAGAGACAAAGTAAGGTTCAAGTGATGGGTCTTGGTCTTAGGTATGGTCTCATGAGTCAAAGAGACAAGTATGGTGGTTTTAAATGAAGTATGGTGTTCATTTATGAAAGGTATGGTGTCTTTTTGACCAAAGTGAAGAGTTTTGATATATTACTTGTACACTTGGCAAGAATTTCGAAAATAAGAACGTTGTTGGTGATGTGTTTAGTTAGTAATTTTTAATGTATTGGTATAAATGTGGTATTTGTTGAAGCGTAGGAAAGTTTTTGTGGTTCCGGGAGTGCCTAAACGCAATTTATCGCGAAACGTATACACTTTACGTATCCGATAAAAATAAAATGAACAAAGTTAATAATTATCCTCAAAAATAATTATATAACCCTTTAATTGATATAAACATTTAATTGTTTGATGTCCGTTTACTCGCTTAAACGATAATTTTTACTTACGCGTTTTTAACCTATAAAAATAAAGTAAACGCGTTACGAGGTAAGAAAAATAAATAATTAGTAATAATAGATAACGTCGTAAAGACCTGAAATATTCGGATATGTTTACAGTCCTTCCCCGTTTAATATGAGCCTTGTCCTCAAGGGCTCAAGTTGAGACCATTTGACGAAGGTACGGGTTTTCGGAGTTAAAGATTCGGATATCTCTTCTCGGATACTTGGTCTTCACGTTCCCAAGTATACTCAGCTCCTTGCAGAGAGTTCCAACGAACTTTGTGACCAATGGATTATTCTTCGTTTTTGCTTCTTCACATCCCGCTCTACGATCTCAATAGGCTCTTCGACAAATCGCAGATTTTCATCGATCTCGATCTCATCCAAAGGTACTTGAACATCTGGCTCAGCTAAACATTTCTTGAGGTTTGACACATGAAACGTGTCGTGGACACAGCTTAGCTCCTGGGGTAACTTCAGTCGATAAGCCACTGGTCCAACACACTCCACGATTTCAAATGGTCCCACATATCGTGGTGCTAGCTTTCCTTTCTTACCAAATCGTACCACTCCCTTCCATGGAGATACCTTAAGTATACTCGGGTCTCAAATTGGAATTCAAGGAGGTTTACTCCTAGCTTATCAGCATAGCTTTTCTGGCGACTCCTAGCCGTCTTTAATCTTTCCTTGATTTGAACAATCTTTTCAGTCGTTTCTTGCACAATCTCTGGTCCAATAAGCTGACTTTCTCCAACTTCAGTCCATATCACGGGGGATCTACATTTTCGCCCATACAGAGCCTCAAATGGTGCACACTTAATGCTTGTGTGGTAACTGTTATTATAGGAAAACTCAATCAATGGAAGATGAGTATCCCAACTGCCACCAAAATCCATAACACAAGCTCGAAGCATATCCTCCATGGTTAGAATAGTACGCTAACTCTGACCGCGGTCTGAGGGGTGGTACAGCCAGTACTCTGTCTAGTCTTGTGCCCCAACGCTTCCTGAATGCTAGCCATAAGCTTGTGACGTGGAATCGACCATCACGGTTTTCTGTAATGCATTGATACCGGCACAACCCTTGTCATCGTACAATTTACTTTTGGTTTAATTCTGTTGTAATTTCTCTGTCTTGTTAGTCTCTCGAAATAGTATGAAGTGAGCCGACTGGTCAATCTCATCATCAACGACACCAAATCGTATCATACCCACTGCTACTTTTAGGAAACTTTGTGACAAAGTCCATTGTTATCTTTTCCCATTTCCACTCAGGAATTTCTGGTTGCTGAAGAATCCTGGTAGGGTTTCGAATGTTCGGCTTTAATTTTAGAAGACACGTACATGCATATGGCTAAGTTATTCAGCAATATGTCTTTCTTAATTACCAGGCCACAATAAAATCTCTCGATCATAGCTACATCTTTATCCGCACCCGGATGTACTGTATTTCTAGAAAAAAAAAATAAAGTTAATGGTAAGCTTCATCCATGATCAATTTCCTTACATCATCAATCAACTGATGGAATCCAGATACGATCAAAGAAGTAAATTTCACCATCATCTCGTTGCTCAAAGTGTGTTTCTAATCCTCTTAGCCATTCAGTTGGGGCTTTGAGATCCTTGGAAGCTTCGCTCTGTGCTTCCAAAATCTTAGTCTTAAGTCCAGAATGAATAGTAATACTCATAGCACGTACTCGTCTTGGCTTGAGTCTTTCTTTTCTGCTCAAGGCACTCAAGGCATCTGCCACCACGTTCGCCTTGCCCGGGTGGTATTTGATCTCACACTCGTAGTCACTGAGTAGCTCGATCCACCGCCTTTGGCGCATATTTAAATCTTTCTGGTCAAATATGTACTGGAGACTCTTGTGGTCAGTGTAGATAACACTTTTCGTCCCATAAAGATAATGTCTCCAGATTTTAAGAGCGAACACCACCGCACCCAATTCCAGGTCATGGGTGGTATAATTTTTCTCATGCTTCTTCAACTGTCTTGACGCATATGCTATCACTTTGCCCCGCTGCATCAGCACGCTCCCAAAACCTTGTTTTGATGCATCACAATAGACCACAAAGTCGTCTGGTCCATCGGGGAGTGCTAACACTGGAGCATTGCATAGCTTCTCCTTTAGAATGCGGAAAGCTTCATCTTGTTCATCGCCCCACACATATGTCTTATTCTTTTGAGTCAACAGGGTGAGGGGCTTGGCGATCTTGGAGAAATTCTCAATAAATCTCCGGTAGTAACCCGCCAATCCTAAAAATGAACGGATTTCAGTTGACGATTCAGGAGTCTTCCAGTTCTTGACCGACTCAACCTTGCTAGGATCCACGTGGATACCGTCACGGTTGACCACATGTCCTAGGAACTGAACTTCTTTCAACCAAAATTCACACTTAGAAAATTTGGCGTATAACTTATCCTTCTCGAGTAAATCTAAAATCGTCTTCAAGTGGACTTCATGTTCTTCTTCTAACTTTGAGTAGAATAAGATGTCGTCAATGAACACAATTACGAATTTGTCCAAATACGGTTTACAGACGAGGTTCATTAAGTCCATGAATATTGCTGGTGCGTTCGTCAGCCCAAATGGCATGACTGTGAACTCAAAATGCCCATATCGGGTTCTAAACGCGGTCTTCGGTATATCTTCCTCTCGGACTCTCAACTGATGATATCCTGAGCGAAGATCTATCTTTGAGAAACAACACGCACCTTGTAATTGATCAAACAAGTCGTCAATTCTGGGAAGAGGATAGCGGTTCTTTATAGTCAACTTATTTAATTCCCTGTAGTCAATACACATTCTCATCGCACCGTCTTTCTTCTTAACAAAAAGCACGGGTGCTCCCCATGGTGAATGACTAGGTCGAATGAAGCCCTTTTCTTGAAGCTCCTTTAGCTGGTTCGACAACTCTAACATCTCTGACGGGGCTAATCGGTATGGTGATTTAACAACTGGCGACGGTGAATGTGCCTGGGGATTATGATCGATGCGGAAATTCTACCTCTCGCTTATGAGGTAAACCCAACAGTTCTGGAAAAATATTCGGGGGAAATCTCGGCAATGCGGATGTCATCAAGCTTTTTCTCATCAGCCTTGATAATGAAAGTGATTCTAGATCCTTTTGTGGCCCTCGCCATGGAACTTCAAGAATCTCGCATTCGGGAAAGAGGATACGGACAATCTTTCTCATAACAATCGATGAGAGCCGGTAGTATGCAACCAATCCATTCAATGATAACATCAAAACTCCTATGTTGGGTTGGCAACAAGTCTTATTTTGAAGACGTGATTTATAAGACTAAGGTGCAACTACATAAAATGGTTATTGGTGCTCCACAACTTTTTCCGTCTGCTAATTCGATTTCTTAATTAGTGTTCAAAGCGGTTGGGCTAATATCATAAAAGCGTAAACGCAAAAGATACAAAACTTTCTCAGCACGAGAATCGAAGATTTATACAAGCGTAGGATTATTAAGAGAACTTACCCGTGACCACATTCGGATTTGTGCAGGGGATTTTCAACCACCACATAAGCTCTAGCACGAGCTCTATCATTCTGCTGGTTCCTTGCTTTTGGACACTTGTCTTGAGGTGTCCTTTCCACCACACCGAAAGCTGCCATATTTTGCAGGAAGTTATTACCTGACCCTGGACCCGCATCTAAATCCTTCTCTAGGTGACCCATTTTTTGACATTTTGGCACCTTTGAGGACAGGGTCATGAGTTGGATGTAAGTTGCATCGATTGCACTTTGGTAAATTTCCAGCATAAATCTTTCCTCCAGCTGGGGCTGCAGCATATGCCCTGACAGGTTCCTGTCTCCTGTTTTGTTGCTGGGGATAATTGTTGTTTCGGTTGCGGTTCTGGTTGTTGTTGTGGTTATTGTTGTAGTTATGGTTATTGTTATTGGTGTTTCTTTGGTTGTCTTCCCATTTCCTTTTATTACTTTCACTAATTCTAGCAGCCTTACCCTGAACTGATTGCTCGACCAGTGCCAACGGGCATGTTGATTGCCTAGGCAAAGGCTGCGGCTGTAGAAGGAATCATATTTCTTTGAATTCCTTCAGGAAACCACGAATGTACTTTCAATCTTCTTGCTTTCAGTGGGCATCAATTTAGGAAAATCAGGAACTAGTTCATGGAAGCGATTGCTTGTGTTAGAGCCTCTGATATCATTCCTTTCAGAGTCAGTTAGTCCAGAGCTCTTGCTGCATCTTTTCGATTTTCGGTTGCTGGGGCAGTATTCAAGTCGTCATCAATAGCTTTCACGTTGCTCCAGGGGATCTGATAGCTTTAGCGAGTCCCAAAGTCTGAAACATTTCGTTCTACCTGGTTAGGGCCGACCCTCGAACGTGCAAATAGGCAAACTTCACTTTGTCATCTTCAGCACATTTGGATATCTCAAACACTTGCTCTATCTTTTCGATCATCGTTTCAGTCCGGATACGCATTCAGTCCCTGAAAGAGTGAGGCTTGCAGTTCATAATTGTCCTTATACGAACATCCCTGTTATCCTCTGCACAACAGTCCCTGCCAGTATTTGTTGATCCAAGATCCCACCAGTATTGTTTGAAGTCAGCTCTCGTTCCTTTTCATATTTTTCAATGGCTTTGGCCACACGCTTTCCCACTATCTTCTACAATTTCTTTCTTAAATCTCCTGGGCGGCATGATTCTGGAAACATACATGTATAATTTGTTTAAGAATTTGTAAAGGTATGCAGAGTTATAGGATATGATAATGATGGAGAAAAGGAAATAGAAGGATGATGTAAATAAATCATGGAATTACTCAGGGTTTTATAGACCTGATAGAGATGATATTGATATGTCATAAGTGACGTAAGAGATCGAATTTTAAACCAGTATATATATATATAAGGTTATATATAACTGTTATAACTGATAATCAGAAAAGCAAGTAAGGATCGATGGAATTACGCGGTGTGGTATCGGAAAGGTGATAGGATTCTGTAAATTTGAAAATGAAGAAAAGAAAATCTTTAAACTTTGTTGTTATAGATAGGTTTTGAACAAATGACCCAGTTCCCTATAACCTTGGCTCTGGTACCATCTGTAACAACCCCAATAGGCATGCAGCTAGCGAAATAGTAACATTGGGGGTTGATTCTTCAAGTTACAACAAACAAGATATAGGAAAATGACAATATTTGGACATTTAAGATAATATAGTCATTTATGCAAACATTCAGAGTTAATACATTAGGTTCCATAAGTTTTGAGTTCATAAACATCCAACTACATTTAAACAAAATCTCAAAAGATGACTTAAGTTTTATGAAATACAAAAGTTGCATATAATTTAGATAAAATACATTAGGTCCCATAAGCTTGACAGGAAAGACTTCTGGCAGTGACAAACCCAGACACCCAGTTCTGCAAATGCTATGGGGAATTCGTTCACTCAAACAATGTTGATCATTGCAGAGCTGATATGGGAAGAGTCTTACTCAAGGGATCCAGACATTTTTCTTAACAAAGCAAGTTACAACGCAGTTCGAAGACCCAAAGAAGAAAGTAACTACTTCATCATTCCTTATGGACGGTTTTCCAGGTGATAATTACTACTTGGCAAGCTAATAACAACATCCATGACCTCATGATTATGCTGTTCATATATGGAGATGATTTTATACTTAGGAAATCTCAAGTTTGTCCATAAAGGTGAGTCAGTTGAAGTGGTTTGGAATGGCAATTTCCCTTGATTCCCTGATACTGACTAAAGCCATTCAACAATCCTCGTATTATCCCAAGTATCTGGAAATGGTTGCTGAGAATACAAAGAAAACCCCTCAAGAAAGTGCAAGCGTGCAACCTGCAACAAAGCATGCTCCACCCAAAAAGCCCACAACCACTACTCCAGTCAAACAATCCAAGCCAGCTCCTGCTCCGACAAAGAAACCTTCCAAGCATAAGCTTCCACAGAAAGTTAGAAAAGGAAAGCCTACTTTCCAACTTGTTGATGAAGATGATGAAGCTCAACAAGAATCTATTCCTCAAGAAGAAGGTGATGATCCTGATCTCGAACTGGCTAAGAAGATGAGTTTGGAAGCGCATCAAGAAAAGGGAGAAGGAGAAGGTGATGATGCTGACATGGAACGAGCTATTAAGCTTAGCTTGGATCTAGCCTTTCTGCCACAAGGTCAGGCACCTGTTGGAGGAGTAACGATCAGGGATCCAGTATCTAAAACAACTCCCAAACTGCCTAAAGTAGTGGGCAAGGGAAAGGCCATTGTAACCGAAGAACAAGTAGCTCATTCCTTGATCGATCTGTCAAAGAAGAAAAGAACTACGGATCAGTTTATCCTTGTTAGGCGTGATCAAACTCCTCATGATTCAACAACTGGACCCTCTTCTCAACCTGAAGATGACACATCAGAGAAAGTGATCCATGAATCTTCATCAAGTTTCGACTTTATTATGATGCATGTGTTTGATTTGGTTTTTGATACCAGTCCAGACTTCGGGTTTGGTGTTTGAAAATCTGGTCCATATGGTACAGGTACTTGTTCTAATATATGGCTCGTTTTGGTGATCACACTTTTATAGATTGAAGTGCTGGTTTTCTAGTAGTGCTTGAAGTCTGACTCTGATAATTGATTGTGTTGTAAAACAAAAAGGAGTGTGGGTGTGACCGGTAGAGATGGGCAAAAAAAAAACGGTTTCTCAAAAACAGGGTTCCGGGTCGAAAACCGAAAAACCGAACCGGTTCAACAGCCGGTTATG
Source organism: Tanacetum coccineum (assembly GCA_026074375.1). Lineage (NCBI taxonomy): Eukaryota > Viridiplantae > Streptophyta > Magnoliopsida > Asterales > Asteraceae > Tanacetum > Tanacetum coccineum. The sequence continues at coordinate 42,194 of BQNB010004104.1, read as the reverse complement.
ACCAAACCGGTTCGGTTTTTGGCTAAAACCCGGCGGTTTGGTACGGTTTGGCTTTCCACAGAAAATCCGGTTTGACCAACGGTTTTTCGAACGGTATTGAACCCGAACCGATTTTGTGAGGATAATTGAGGACCCGGGAATCACTTTTTTTCTGATTTTCTTATCCTATCTATCTTATCTTGAGACAATGGAGGACCCTGGAATCATTTCTTTTCTCATTTTCTTATCCTATCTATGATTTTCTTGTGCTATAAATAAAGGTGTTATATTACATTGTAAATCACAACTTACATTACATACAATCTTTCTTAAGCAAATTCAAAAACCTAAAAAAAAAAATACCAACCTCAATGGCAAAGCTGAATCCGTTCAACTACCAACGGTGCTTGGTTCACAGTGCTCTGACAATTGTGAAAATCAATTACAAACCAATCGATCCCGAGTTTGGAAAGACTTCAACATGTAGCTTTTGACCATACGGTCTCAGAATAAAAGCTCAATGCCAGTATTGCTTTCATTTCTTAGCGGAGGGTTCCAATCCGGACGTTGATGAATCATTTTAACTATCCGCATTGTGAAGTATTAAAGGCGCAGCTGGAATCAGGAATCCGGGAAGCGGCGGCAAACGTCGCTGAGGCGAGATGGGGCAAATTTTCATGTACAATCTGATTATCTTCGTGAACATTTCGCGGGTTTGGTGATTCAAAGGGGTTTACATTAAAACCACTGTGACACTCCGAGAGACAACCGAGGGTGTTCAAGATCACTTTGCAACACAATGATACAATCATGTTTAGTCGTTCTAATCTACAAAAGTGATGCAATGAAAATTATGGGTAGCGGCCTAAACAAGAAACAATTGATGGTTTTTGACTAACTTAAATACTAGGGTACAATCCTAAACATAGGGATGTATGGTTCCGCTCCTCATAATTTGGGGCCCCCCACCCCCAAATATATCCCATCCGTTTCCGTTTCCATTAATGTTATGTTACACCTACACATCACAACCCTTTGAAAGCCTTGTTTGATAGTAATGACTAGTACTTGCGCCTAGCGGTGGAGGTTTGATCCTTTACCAAGCCTATGGTAATTTATATGCTATGACAGGTAATGAGTGTTATTTTCCCGTTTCCCATATTGTTATAATTTATTATACACCCGAGAGAAAGAGAGAATCTAAACACTTATGTAAGGTGCTAGTATATACTTTTCGTGCTTTTAATTACGAGGTCTAGTAGGTTATGTTGTAAACTGCTTTAAAAAGAGTAGGTTAAATGCTCCTAATATTGCTATCACCTAGGTAGAAAAGCCCATTTGCTTGAGGGCAAGCAAATTCCAAGTGTAGGGGTATTTAATGAGGTGTCATTTTATACACTTTTCGGGGTCGTGTAACCTCCTAAATCATGCAAATATTCCCAGATTATGTGCTCAATCATTTGTTTTTGTATTTTTAGCATTTGGATGGCTTTTGGAGGAAATACACGTGACTTGGGCTCAATTGGAGAAGAAACATACAAGACTACGACTCTACACCAACTATCTTGAAGAAAAGGATACAGTACGTAGAGATGGCGTCGCCAATTACAAGCGACGACGTCAAAGTTATCAAGTGACGATGTCATGGAATTCTAGACGGCGTTAGAACGAAGCCGACTTAAAGAAACCCTAGAAGACCATTGCGGCACGACGGCGTCAGGAACAAAAAGCGACGCCGTCGCGCTTGTTTTCTTATATATACAAATCCGTTTTTACGGTTTTGGTGTGTAACTTTTAGGAGACGAACCCTAGCTTTAGAAAACGATTTTATCAGCCTTTGGGCTCATTTTTAGGGTGTTAAAACCCTCTTGTAACAGCCTCAACTGCATGATTTAATCAAGTGAAGTTCATTTATCCTTTATCACTTAATATGTCTATGTGTTTTGTGATAGATTCTTGTTCTTCTTCTTTATTTGCCATGCAAGGCTAGATCTATTAGTATTTACTTATGATTGCATGAAACTTAGATTGTAGATCCTTTTAATGTTGCTTCTTGTGATAGATGTGTGCGTTAAGCTTTAGAAAACTAGCCATAAGATATTAAATCGGCATAGACGTCTAGGGAAAGGCGAGTGTGTAGAAAGGATACCATCAGCAATAGTCTTCATACTACCTTACCCCTAATATGGTTAATCCCTCTTAAGATATTTCAATTGTATTTAATATACTCTTAGGGACCTTGTAATAGTCTTCATACTACCTTACTTGTGCGTTACCCTAACAAAATATTATGTAGACAGTGGGTTCATGTAATTCGTTCATGACTTAGAAAATACTTACACAGATCATCACAAGTGTGACAAAGCAACAGGATTAGGAGAAGCAATTTGAGGAGTAGTGCATGATTAAGTAAATACGTTCGTTTTATCTTATAAGTTATCACCAAAGTAGTCTAGATTTATTTTATTATTATTAGTTTAATTAGTAAAAACAAACCAACCTCTCAAACCATGATATTTATTCGCTTTCTATAAAAAAATAAAAAAAGAATCTTCTCTCAACCCCATAGACCTCTATTAGATTCTGTTCGATCCTTCCCTACCTATTCCCCTAGAGAACGATAACAACCCCCGAGTCTTGCCTATAATACACTGCAACGATTAGGTGCACTGCCTGTGGAGTTGTAAAACTTCTTGTTGAAGTCTAACGACGACTGCATCACGTGGATATAAGAAAATCAGTAAATGAGATATGAGTTTTGATAGAAGAATATCATGACCGTACCATTTATAGAGGGATTGGAGCGTACGACACTAATGCTAGAAGTTTGGATTGTTTGGTTATTGTATTGAGCCATCGTGCCTACGACCAAATGTACTATAAGAAAAATGTTGGAAGTATTGACCAGTTTCAGGTTAAAAGTCATTTTAGTACTTGTTGAACTGCATTAGCCCGGGTTGGGTTCACTCGATCCACTTTTTTGCTCAAATTAAAAAATACTATAATTTACTAAATTCGTGATAGTATTCTAATGGTCCCGAAAATGCGGCGTGAAGTGGAGATCATGGGATTAACTCATGTCTTTGTCTCCCTATAATCGTGGTAGTATAAGTATGATCGTATGGCCCGTCTACCATAAATGTGAGTAAATGTAGACTGTTTTCAGCTTGACCCATTTGCTTTTACCTAACTTTCATATTTGACTCATTTGACAGTATGCAATCATAATCGACAACTTCATTATTGTGGAAAACTAAAGGGACAGGGTTGAATAGTTTTACCAAAAAAAATCTTTGTTAATTATTTGATGGATTGTTTGATCTATGAATAAGTGAATAATCAATTTGACAAGATAAGCAAGACATAAAGGTAAATGATATATGACACAAGTATTTATAGTGGTTCAGCTACAAGGACACCTTCCTTGGCCTACTCCACTCCCTGAGTCTCCTACTCGAGAGTTCATAATCACTAGACACTAAACTCCTTCAATTGGCGAAGAAGCCTCACAATGTTGCTTACCTTTTATCAGGTACTAAGCTAAATACCAGGTCCTATCACAGAAGAACCAATCCCTCGTAGCTTACCCTTTTTTTGGTACTAAGCTAAAATACCGTGTCCTATCAGGGAAGGACAAACCCTATAATGCTCACCCTTAAGCTAAATACCAAGTTCTAACAAGGGTAGAACTAATCTCCCAACATACAACCAAAAATCCTATCTACCAACTTACTAGTATTTCAGTATACACCCTTGACACATTACAATAATTAATTTAAATGAAATGATGAATGAAATGATGACTCAAAATCAGTAGCTAGATCTTCATGTGATGAGAGGTACTTGCGACAAGTGAACCTCGAAGCTTAATCTTGTATGAAAACTTGATACATCTTCTCCTATTAAGAAACCTAAAACTGTAATATGATTTGAAACATGATCTGAGACCAAAGGTTAGATGAATGCAAGATGAAATGTATAAGTGAATCAGTGAGTGATCTGTCGTTGTGCATAGGTACTATTTATTATCAAGTTTTACATTTATATTTTGCCGACATTACCTAAACACAACACTAACGGGCAGTGTACCTGATCAGTTGTAGCTTCATTGGTAAGTAGGGTGTCGATCACTAAGAGCGAAAGCGTTAATTCCTAATTCTATCAGTATTTTAGTTATCTATGTCAGTTCTAATCTATGTTAAACTGATGCTAAACCTAATTCTAACGGATAAGGGGGTTTTCAGTCTGAGAGACTGTCATAGGTTTTTATGGTAACTTAACTCTACTTTCGCTACAAAAACACACGGAAGGTAATAATCAAAAGGTAGAAGAGCGGTCAAGCCTGTTGTAAGGAAACTATGTTAACCATGATTAATCTAATAAAATGCAGGTTTGTTTATTTAGTGCAATGATTAACTTATCTCGAGGTGGCATATCATTCCTAGATTTAGGCGGGCCTTCTTCCTAAAACCTAGATACGCTAATTCTGTCACAATTGAATGCATCCGCATAAAGCATCCTTATGTTGATTATAATCTATCTTAGGAGACAATAAAGGTGATCTTATAGAATCCTAGCTCATGGATACTTTACTAACTTACTGCTTAACGGTTCTTTATATACTGGTAGTCCATTTGTCCAAATCTTCGGGCAGGGAATCAGAACGTTATTTGTTAATCCAAGGTCACATGCTAGCCTAACTTGTTTACTAAACCAAGAGCAAAGACATCACGTTATTTGTGATCCTATTTATAGGTACTGAATTAAATGAATATCATATAATCAAATATAAAACGCAGCAGAACATGCACCTATCAATGGATCCATAGATTCATATGATCAATCAAAATAAAAACAAGAAAAGTTTACCTTTGTAGCGTGATTGGTAGAAACGAATGGTGACCTTCACCTAATATACGAACCACCCAATGAAACCAAGTGATCAATGGAGATAACCTTTATGGTTGATCTACACTAGACTTCCTTGTATACCAATTAGATGCTAGTCTTAACCTCGTAGCTTTGTAACACACCTTGAATGAACAAGATTCAAAGAGTTGGATCAAGAAAAACTACAAACCCTAGATGGGGAATAGTTTTTGAGCCGTGTATATGAGAGAGGAAACAGGGGAGAGATTTTTGGTAAATTGTTAATCACATAATGAGAAGATTTCCTATATATTTGTAACAAAAAAACTTGATCTTATCCCCTCTCTTCTCCTTTATATGGTCGGCCCCTATATGGGCTCAAATAGGCCTCCCATTTAATTTCCAAGTCTAATAGATTAAGTACTTTACTTAGTTATTAGAAGCCCAATAGTGATACCGAGTTACGTGAGTTATTTATATACCGTAAATACAATAAACACGATATATAAACTGGTACCTCAGTGTATATGTGTGTGACCCTATAGGCTCACATGTGTCCAACCATATAATTATTTATTATGACACGAGCATACTCCAACAGCTCCCACTTGCGCACGTCATAATAATCAAGTAATTATACAAGCAAAGGTTAGCGTCTAGCAACACGCCAATGCCTCCAAAAATATACGAGGATTGTTTCTTAAACATCTTATTTTAAATGGTTTAGATATCAATCATCCTTTTGTTACAGATACTATGTTAACCATTAGACATGGATCATGAGTCATTCTAATGCTTAACGATTCTATTTCTCGATTTAGACATTGAACTAGATTACTAAATTAATCAAGTATCATCTTAATTACATTTGGGTGCGGCCACACATACATCTGTTCAAATCACCGAGGGGCCTAACAATATCTTACTCCATAACATGTGGAGGAACAAATCCTATTTTGACTACACGTGTCCGCCATGTGTTTTACATCCCTCCTGAAAATGACCTTTATAGCAGTCTTCAACAGGTCAGTGTTAAACCATATCTAAGATTGACATTCCACACACACAAAACCTACTTGCATCTCAAGTCTGAGGATGAGAGACATAACCACTTGTGAGATTCACTATTGACGCCGATCTATGTAGTGAATGCTCGTAGGTTGGGCCAGTCTAATGTTTATCCAATGAACAACATATAAGTTTGGCTGCATCATCTATTAATATTCATACTAAATGAATATGACCAAAACACTTATATTTTCCTTAATTCAATGATGCTCCTATATCATTAACTGACAATGGACGATTTAGAATAAGTAAATTATTCATGGAATTAAACATGCTAATATAGAACACAATTATATAAATGAAGATGATCATACCATGTATATCAATTCAATGTTTAATACAACTGCTTAACGTTTCATTATCCAAATACTAAAAACAGATATACATGAGACTACTAGAAGAAAATCAATGTTCTAAGCAATGATAAACATGTTGGTACAAAGACATTAACTCTGTAAAATTACCTTCTTAGTTGTCCATCTGAGTTATCTTTGGGAATAGCGTGTTTCAATCAAACTCACAAGCAATGAAGGATTGAAAATAGTACATGATTGTCATTTTGTATAAGTGTGCGTCAGTGCCCTAAGACTAGCATCGCATAAAACACATTACATATGTTGTTTGAAGCAAGCAAAACCACCTATATAAGACAGTCTTCTTAACAGCTTCCCAAACTGTGAAGTATTCTTATTCTTTAATGAATAGTACAACAATGCTTTCAATCAAACATGTCTAGTCAGCAGTATTATCATTCAAGATGAAATCATGCTATGACTAGGATTAAGAATCATCTCAATCAAAAATATGCATAGTGGTAAAACTCAAACAACTAATCTTCTTTTAAAAATCTGTAAACATGAACAGTCAATAGTCCTTTAAAAGTCCTATTAAATGGTTCTTTTAAGAGTAGTCTAATGACTTTAACTTAGTTACTATGGTGTAGGTTCATCTTGCATTCATGCAAGTGTTACAATTAGTCTAATGCATATCATGACATACATAATGAAACTTTTAGCTAAACTAAACAAAACATGTGTTCAACTCATCAGGTGAGATAGAACTTTGAGTCTTGCTCAATGATATGTCATGTTGTGTTAGACTTATTAATTGCATATGTTTATCCTAATAAACATTTGTTTCAAGGTTGTATGTTTTATTTCGTATATCTCTTGATAGAAACATTATTCCAAACTAAGGATTAAAATCTAGCTTAGGTGAAATATTATTTCCAATATGTTAACAACATATGGGATATGAGAAAGACAAAATATAATGCTTCGACTAGCTTTAAGGTGTACTCAGGAGTTATCTTTGTTTTAATAAAAATCAAATTATTGATTTAAACTTAAGATTCCAGCTCCCAGATGCATGCTCAAGTCCATACTTGGATTTTGCAGCTTGCACATTTTCTAAAGATAACTTGGATTAAAAAACCCTTTTGATTACCCAATGTCCTCGCAAAGGTAATCATTCAAGAAGGAGTTTTTACATCTAATTGCCATATTTCATATTCATGAAATCAAGTATGGTAATTAATATCTTTATTCATTTAACGCGTGCAAGAAAAAGAAGCTTAAATCACAGTCAATCGCTTGAGTATAAGTAAAACCCTTACCACAAGGCTTGCGTTTGAATGTGTGTACATCTTTGTCTATATCAGTCTTCTCCTAGAAGAACCAATTTAACCTCATAGTCTTACCGATTGGTAAAAGATCAATCAAATTCCAAAATTAATTTTCTTTTATAGACTACATCTCAACATTCATTATGTCGTTCGCTAGTGCATTCAGAAGGTTATGAAAAAAGAGACTTTCTCCAAAAAGAGATGCTCCTACTTGCTTCTTGTAAGAGGAGACTTTCTCCAAAAATGCAGCAAGTCAAGCAACAATAAAATTATTCTCGTTTGGGAGGTATAATATATGCTGACAGTTCTTGACTCTAGTTTGCTAATAACACGCTTAACGTGATCTTAACACATTTAGAACTTCAGCTAAGACTTAATGGGATTCTTCCCACTCCATAACCTGATGGTTTCGTAATTAGCTTCTTGGTTGGAACCTTATTGAGTAAACATATGATTTACTCAATTTTGTTAACCTTGATAAGATTAAAGGTAGGGTAGCTAAAGTTATCAAAATCAAACAATTATCAACAGAGTTTGATTTACACATCAGACATACCATAGCGATGTGGTATTCTATAAGTAATAGGATTATAAGACAGTATCACAATTCCTTAGATAACCTAATACCCTTTTGCTCACATACTTGCCAATTTGTTCAAACATAATGGCATTAACAGTAATTTCAAGCCAATTGCAAGCTATAACATAGAAGTCTTAGAGAACTTCAAGGATTTTATGTACATGTCTTAACAAGAAGACATAACACGTTAATATCTAACTTTACGTTATAAGTCTTTAAACATTTCAATGATTTTATGTACATGTCGTGACTAGGAGACATGACAAGTCAATTACTTACTTTATAAGTCTTTGAACAGTTCAGGGGCCTTATGTTTATGCCTTTACAAGAAGTCACAAGCATATTAAATAAATTTGTATTGAACGCCGACTCTTGGCTTCAACAGTCTTTTCAAGTTAATTACATACTTCTTATTGATGTCTTTACAAGAAGACAATGTCTTTACAAGAAGACAATGTCTTTACAAGAAGACACAATCATAATGAAGTAGGTATTCATTATTTCTTGACACTAGTTCTAAGTAAGGCAACATACATCGAGGTGTATAAGTCTTAGTAGAATATTAGTTTTCTTACCTTGCGGCTAAGAAAAACCATTAGTTATATTGTTATGTGTTGTACCTTGCACACAATTAAGATTTCTCCCACTTGTGCATAGCACAACATCAAGTATTTATACAAACAAATGAGCATATTATGAGTCAGGTTACGATCCTAAGACTAGTGGGTTATGAGTCCACCACGCTTCTTGTTTGTTTGTATAAATAATATGACAATGTCACAAATATGATATGATTTAAGTCAAACTAAAATCAGATTTTCATTACAAGTATACATAAACTTTATTGTTTAATAAGCAATAATGCATGAATATTGTATAGATAACATTTTAGGTAGTGACATCAGAAAAGCGACAAGTTATCTAATAAAATAATATTGAATGATTCTTATAAAACTATGATGCTTCATATGTGAAAAGTAATGCATTATTTCAAGACCAACTAGAAATAGAATGGGTCACTTACAAGGTGATAAGCTCATAGCTCCCACTGAATTTAGACAACATTACATATGCATCTATATCAGTAGTAAAATGCATTGCTCCCACTGGATAAGACAACATTAAATGTGTGTCTATACCTATGAAGTGCAAGTAGCAATTAATTTACTTTTCTACTCTTGAATAACTGCACATTATCTCTAATGTGAGCCTCACGGACTAGTAAACATGTACTTAGATATTCAAAGGAGTGCATCAAGTTCTACTATATATATGATGGACTAGCCATCAATGCCATTCTTTAACTTGAAAGTTTTTCATGCAATTCCTCCTTCTACATTACCTCAAGGGTGTGTAGAATCTTAGGAAAAATATTGAGTTAAGGAAAACTACTAGAAAACATGTTATTAATTTCCTTTTCTCTTTCGTGATTTATTGAGATTTCCATTTCTAATTATTAAAACTCATACCATGTCTTGATGCTTTAAGATGTATCATTTTGGTGGCTATAGAATATGTTGATCCCAGTTAACTTCTAATGATCGAATTCCTTAAGCATGTTTAAGGTTTAGTTATGCAAGATAAATTCTACACAACTATGATAGAAACTTTGTAAAATATATCAAAGACTATGCGGAATCTAATCTTTGATCAATAAGAAGAATATGCAATAGAACTGTAATTCTAATGAACACACAGATTAACAAACAAAGCTTCAATATATTAATACGAATACTCTAACTAGTATTAGGGTTACAAAACCTTTAAGCTATAAATTATACGACTAAGATATAAAATTTTTGGATTATGATATCAAACTCTATACCTTAGGACCTTCTTTTATACACCAAGGAGTCCTAGTCGATTTACAATATATTACTAAAACTTAGAATATTCATTATGATCTATTCTATAAATAATTCATACTTATCACGTAAGTAATCTTGATTTCCAATCAATCTTTATCCTTTCTTCTGTCTTTATCCATTTTCTTTTGACAGTAGAAACTCTTTTAACAGTCTTAATCTTTGAGTAGTTGTAACTTTGTACCAGTAGCATTAATCTTAACAAGTAGTAGTAACTTATACACCAGCAACATTAACTTAGCAGCAGTAACTTCAAGATCATCATGAAGCCTTTTAATCCCAACAATCCTCCCTTAAACTTGATATTCTCCTTCAAAATCTCAAGTTTCTTCATTGAAAGCTTCATTAATCACCAGGAGGATGCTTTCAAACACTTCATTAATTCTTGAGTTGTTTTGTGATGAGCTTAAGAAGCTGATAACACATTTCATTCCAATGATCAGCTTGCAGCTTCCTATTTAGCATATCTGTGATTGTAACAGGCGTAAGGGGATATCTTTTTTCTACCAGCATATGAATGTGCACATTTTGCTTCCTCAATGAATGTACTCCATATGAATCATATAGCTTCCAATCCAATACTCTGTATTCCTGTTGATTCCTCCATACTTGATCTTCAACATGTGGATCAAATATTATCTTTAGATCACCCCATAACACTCTCTCATAGCCCTTCTCTGGCCTTGTTGATCCATGCTTAGCTTTTACCAATTTCCACAGTATTTCTAAATCTTCCCTGTCAAAGCTTTTGAGCATATGACTGAAGACTAAGTACATCTTTAAACTTCCATCAGTCCTGATTATTTGATAATAGGTCTTCTTCCCTTCTTTATGGATCTTGTAGTCTACAATGCTTAGAGACTTAGTTGCCAAAGGAATAGCATCAATTGCTACTTCCTCTTTATTAGGAACAACTTCTATTAGTCTTTGAAGCTCTACTGTTTCATTATCCTCATCTACCTTTTGCTTCTTGATAGACTCTTGTTGAAGATCTTCTCCTGCTCTCTTAGAACTTCATTCTGTTCTTGTCTCACTGCCTTATGCTCTTACGTAACTGTCTTCTACTAATTCTATATCCATATATATAAATGTGTTTACCCTCTTCATAGCTTTGTCAAATAACTTCTGAATATCATCAAAGCTTTTGTTCTTCAACTGATTGTGCTTGTATCCAGCAATGTTTTTTAGATAAGTAGACATTGTATTTCTATTTTGAGCTTTAGTTGGTGGTTTGTTCCTCATTTCTTGAGCTCTCATTACTATAAAGTGCTTCTTTCTTGCTTCTAAGAGTTGTACAAATAACTTGGACTTCTCTTCAATACTCAACTTCTCTTGTTCTTATGCTTGTATTTATTGAGCCATTTGATAATCAGCATCTATCATTGCTTGCACATTATCCCATGCAACAATGTTGGCTTCTTCTTCTCTTTGAGCTTTTTCTTTGGAAAACCTTACTTCTTCTTCTTCAGCTTGTAACTTAAAAGCAAGTTCTTCATCAAGACTAATTTGATTTTTCTTCTTCATTTTCACAGGTTCTTCTACCATAATCCCTTTGCCTTTGTCCTGTGCCTTGATCTGTGATGGTTGTTGACAAGAAACTGTTGGTGTAGTTGCTTGCTCTTCTTCATGAATAACAAGCCCTTTTGCTTTGGGTCTTGCGCTAACAGCTGTAATTGTTGTAGCAGCAGTTTTTGTTGTAAGTGTTGGTGTTGTTGTTATTGATTCACTTAGCTCTTCTACAACATTGGCTTTTTCTTGAACTTTTGCACTTTTCAAAGCTGCAAGTGCTTGAGCCAAAGTAACTTCATCAACACTTAAATTTACATCTTTAATAGTAACTTCTGGTTCTGCTAACACCTCATCACCATCAAGAACACTTGTATCAAACATTTCTTCATCACCATACCTCCCTTGAGTTTCATGAACCAATGTAATCTCTACATCTTTATCAATGTCATTAATTTTTCTCCCCTGTTTGGATGCATCCTCCTGATCACCCAAACTAGCTTCATCATAGAAAATCACTCTTGTAGATCTTCCAACATTGTATAATCTGTTAAGCTTGTGAGTTCTTGACCCTCCTTTCTTCTCTAACTTCTTGACTCTCGGTTTCAAACTTATAATCTCCTGAGCTTGAGCAGTCTTTGTATTCTCCAGGTCAAGGACTCTTTGTTGCAGTTTGGTACAAAATTCCACCAATTCATTGAGTTTCAGTCTATCCTCATCACTTTGAGGTGTGTTAAGTCCTGCGAGCAGTGAATCATTGGATGTTATAGACACATTCTCAAACCTAGTTTGAGCAATTGTGTCCCACATGGTGTCTTAGCGCCTGGGACCACTACCTGAACCAGTTCCCTGGGGATTAGGTTCATTAAGTGTTGCCTTGGATCAGTCTTATCTATGTTACCACTGTCTTGCTCTGCTTCTAAGCTAAAAGAAATAGTGGCAGCCCTCACCAAACTGTCATCCATATCCTCATTAATAGCCTCATCTACTATACTAGTTGTAGGACCACTAGGCTGAGGTACCTGAGTGTCCTTTCTCTTTGGCCTTCTTGATCTTTGTTTCAGTTGAGGTTGAGATGTTGATGGTTGAATAATAGTGGGTGTGTGTTGGGGATCAATTGGCATTTTTGAACCTTTACCCTGTTCTTGTTGAGCTTGTACCATCATTATAGGAAATAAGGGTGTGTCCCTTTCAGAAAAGCCTTTCCCTACCCTTCTCATATTTCCAAAAATCTTCTTAGTGTGAGAGGGTGTAACATAAATCCTTTTATGATTTGACATTCCTTCAAGTTGTTTCTCTAAAAATACTTGTACAAATCTTGGATACATCAAGAATTTACTAGATACATTCTCTAAGTTCTTCACCATTCTTTCAAAAATGTATTTTGAAAAGTTAAACTTCGGGTTTGTAGCTAAACAGATAATTGCAGAAGCCATAGTGCTACTAAATTCACTCAATGCAGTAGTCTTAGCACTTAGGCATTGCAAAATAGTATGAATAAGGAATTTCCATTGTGAGGAAAAGAATACCTTATAGAAAGTAAGCTTTTGTAAAAGTTTCTCATACCCCATTAGTGTAAGCTGTTCAAAGATGGTAGCATTGGGTAGACAATCAACACCTTCAGGATCTTCCAGGTGAAGATCTCTTCTTACAGTGGATTCGGTTATGATCACTTTCTTCCAATCTACTAGGGCTTGTAACTGTACTTCCCCATTAACAATTTTTGCCTTTATAGTAGCCCAGAATTGTTCAATGCACGAAGTATATATAGTAGGATTGATCATTAGTGCATACTTGATAGGGTTTGCATTTAAAAAATCAACAATTTGCTCAAACCCTTCACTTTCAGCGGGTTTAGATAAAAACGCGACCATGTTGTGAGTATCAACAAACTTTAGAGTCGACATTGTGTTGGGTTTTGATGATGAATGATAAAATTAAGTTAGGGTTTGTGATTAGAGAGTATATCAGAGAATGAAATTGATTAAATGAGTAATTGAAACCCTTGATCGAAGTATTTATGAAAATACCCTCAATAGCATTAACTTAAACCAGCAGTATTAACCCAGCAGTAGTAAGTTATGCCTGGCAGCATTAACTTGCACCGGCAGTAGTAAGTTATGCCTAGCAGCATTAACTTGCACCAGCAGTAGTAAGTATATTCCTAGTAGCATTAACTCTAAGTCACCAGCATTAACATTAATTCCAAAACTCTCTTTCTATTTTTCATCTCACCATTTCTCTCAATTCTTATACTCATCAAATCACTCAGTCTGTTTTTATTTCACACAGCTCTCTTTCTGTTTTTATTCTCACCAATTCTCTCAATTCTTTTTCTCACCAAATCACTCTGTCTGTTTTTATTTCACACAGCTCTCTTTCTGTTTTTATTCTCACCAATTCTCTCAATTCTTTTTCTCACCAAATCACTCTGTCTGTTTTTATTTCACACAGCTCTCTTTCTGTTTTTATTCTCACCAACTCTCTCAATTCTTTTTCTCACCAAAACTCTCTTGTCTATTTTCTCTAATAACCACCTTTTCTCTCACAAAAACTGATTCATCTCCTTATTCTTGAACTCAGTTCCATTGTCACATCTAATTACCTTAACCCTTTGATCTATTATATTTTCTCTCCAGTTATAAAGGACTTATGAATGCCATTAGTCTCATCTTTAGTAGCTAGAAAAAAAACTCAACTAAACCTACTGTAATCTGATTCTATAGCTTTGTTTAGAATGAAAATAGGATTTTTAAATTTATGCCAAATAGTACTGTATTATCAATAACGATTTTGGTATGAGAAATCTATACCCACATAACCAAGTTGTTGATTCTGAATCCAAAGCACTTGTCACAGAAGAAACTAGAAGTCGCACTATTCAGCTTCTGTGTTATTTTTTGTGTGGAATTTGCAACCTAACTGTCTGTTTCTGCACGCACATGATATCAATCTTACTTCCAAGGAATTGAACCTTTATGTGTAGACTTCTATCAAGCTTGCTCTAGCATAATCACTATCAGTGTATGCTACCAAATCAAAAAGAGAATCTTTTGGATACCAAAGGCCTAATTTTAGTTGACCTTTTAAGTACCTAAAAATTCTTTTCACAACATGAAGATGTGACACTTTTGGGTTGACTTGGTATCTTGCACAGGCACACTACTACAAAACATTAATATCACGGTCTTGAAGAAGTAAGGTTACATCAATGAACCCGAACAATTCATTGATCTGTATAAATGAACATCCACTTCTTCACCATAATCCATCCTTGTGCAAGGCTTTTGAGTTTTCATGGTGTTTCTTGCTGTCTTGGACATTTTATAAAACTAAATTCTTTTAAATTCAGTCAAATTACTTGTCTTGACTGATAAAAAATCTCATCCTCCTTTCTGCTTTACTTATAGTCCTAGAAGAATGTGGTTCTTCCATAGAACTCATCTGAAACTTCTTGAGCGATCATCTTCTCAAACTCAGCTGCTTAATGGCAACTTCTTTGTTATGAGGGTAGCAAAAATGATATCATCTACATACACTTGAATTAACAGAATATCACCTTTGTCCCTTCTGATAAACAAAGTCTTGTCAATTTTCCCTCTTTGAAACGAGGCCCATGTGTAAAGCTTGGTCGGATTTCAACTATCTAAATATGTGGATTTAAAGGTTTAAATTAATTTGAGCACACACACTTAAATATATGATATGTGTCTGGAAGAGAAATTCACAAGTTGTAATTATAAGTAGTCTTAGCATCTTAGCTCGTACTTAATAGTGATCTTATTTTTAAGCTTAGTATGGGAAAAGTGAAAAATCGGGAATGATGAAGTTATCTTTTAGACACTTAATTATGCTTTTTGTTCTATGATCCTAAAAGTTACCTAAAGGTAATGAAAAGAATACATTATGTCACACAAGAATAAGTTGAAGTTTTGAGGTATTTGGTTATAAGGCATGAAATGTTGCGTGAGGACACGCAATCATTTAGTTCGGGGAATTTTGATAAGTGTAAAATACACATATCCGTTAACACCAAAAATAACCCCAAATGACCAAAAACACACTTAAAATGGCAAAGATATACTTGTTTTTGTGTTTTGTGTATGCAGCTACGGATAAGACAAAAATCACAAGAAAACCGTCAAAAAATAGACAAACACGGACACGGGAATCAGAAGAGCACAAAAGAAGCCAAGGATTCAAAGCCGAAGCCAAGAAAAGTCAACTATGCTCAAGCTTCAGTCAAAAGTAGTCAAACAGTCAAATAAAGTCAAACCTTGGTCAACAGAAGTCAACCACTAAAAGACAAAAATTCCAATGTTTCCATTTAAGTCCTCCAAGTTTCAAAAGTTACACAAATGGTCACTAAGGCTTAATGGGCCCTAACTTATCAAAAACCCTACCCGGCCCAAAACCATAAAACCCATTGCCTTTTATTAAACCACATGGGTCATTCCTGCAAAAAATAAAAGTCATTTTATACCTAAACTTCCATAAACCAAAGACAAGGACTAGTCTTGCATTTACCCTAAACTCACACCCGTTTTTACCCCTTCAGTTATAAAAGAAAAAGGCACGAAAATTTGTTTCACTATTCACCCGTCTTCCCCAACTTTACCACACAGTCAAAATCAACGGGCAAAGCTTAATTAAAGGGTGAAAAGGACAATTCAATGGCTCTAGTACAAGATGGCAAGGATAAAATCGTAATCTCAAGGCTCTTATTGGTCAATCAAGCTAGGAAATGCCACGTGGAAGAGAGGAAAGCACAAGGATTGATAAAATTTACACTGAGTGTACTCTCAAAAGAAGCACAATCAAGTAACCATACGGATGCCACGCTGGCAATCCGTGTGAGTTATCATTTTATCCATCGGCCATCAATTTCTCTCCAATGATTAGATAATCATACGGATATGATTAAATGGAGCATGGGAAGTAATTTAGAGCCTAGAACCTTCAGTTGCAGGCTATAAATAGCCTACACTCTCACACACAAAGGGAGAGTTTTTCTTTTTTTTTTATTTTCCTAGCTTTAGTTTAGCTTAATTAGTTTTGTAAACTGTCCATTTCCATTTTCAAAGTATTGTACTCAATTTCAGCTTAATACAATCAAATTTTAGTTTACATCTCATTTTCCTAATCTGTCTTAAAGTTCCTACTCTCATATTACTATTGATAAGCTCCTATAAGCTCTCAATAGCTCTCACTAGTCTATAAGCTAGTGATTGAGCTTAATTATACCTTAATAATATCTTAATCATAAAATCAGCTCAACTTACCCTTGCTTATTGAACTTGGACTTATGGAAGGGGAGCTAGGTTTGGAAGAGCTCCCATGGACTTTACTAGCTTGTCCAATAGGATAAGCTAGAGCTTGTAGATGCTCAATTGAGCTTATGATAGCTTCTGTTTAGCTGAAGCCTTTGTAAGTTTTCCTTTAAATTACTTTGCTCTTTAATATCTAGTTAATAATTGCTTGATAGTGTAGATTTGCTTAGTTGCTTAAACTGCTTATCTACTTGCTTATTTCAGTCTTATATCATCTCTTTTTGCTTATTAGTTACATCTTTTAATCTGTTTTTAGCTAATATAGTGTAGATCATAAGTTCTCTTCAATTTTGTCATAATATCATAAAAACCAAAAATAGTAGTGTAACTCTTAGATCTTAAGTTCTAGCTAAATTAGGTTGTTAATTGGTGTTTATTAAGCTTGTTATAAGCTTCTAGTAATCTGGTTTTAAGGTTTTGTTTAATGAATTTTCATTTTATAAGCTTAATCAAATCTGTCAAGTCTAGAAGGAGTGTTTGGATTTAGCTTGTTTGACCTAAAAAAGTCAAAAGTAACTTGTGTTTTCATTTTGGATAGTTAGATTATCATATTTGTTTAGGTTTTGAGTTAATTTGAAGAATTAGATTTAGCTTAAACTTAGTTTATGGCTTATCAAATTGTTGCCCTCAGCACCAGGGGAGCTTGCTCTTGCTAATTGATTGTAAAAAAAATTTTGATCTAAAGCATCTTAGGGCTAGTTTTTGTGTTTGCATTGGTTAAAGCAACACTCAATAGGAGTGTTCATTGCAGGCTTGACCAAAGAGGTCACCTGCAATTTTGTTTCACCAAGTTGTCATTTGCATCATGAAAAGCACCACTGCAGTCTTAAACTGCAGAGGTTTAGGGTCAAAGTTAAGCTAGTGTTTGAAGTTTTTAGGTTCTAAAATTCAGTAGATTCATAGATTAGTTATAGCTTAATTTAGTTTTAAACTTATTTTACAATTCCTAGTTTAATTTACTAGGTACATTTGCTTTTAAAAATTCATAAAAACTCAAAAAGACCCAAAAACAATTAGTATACTTAAATAAGTTTTTAAATTGAATCTCTAGCTTATAATAGATTTAGTTTAAGGTTATATTCATGCTTATAGTAAAGATAATTGTTAAAGTATCTCTTAAGCTCATCCTCAATCTCATCTTATTGAGCTTTTCCAGCTTAATTGCTTTTTGAGTGTTTTGTGCTTATTCCCTGAGTTACACCCTTTTAATCATCAATTTTAGTTTGGCTTTTAGTGTTTCCTAGTTAATTACCTTATTGCATTTAGATAGAAGGCATTGTTAGCTTTAAGAATCAGCTTTTGCTTTTTACATTTGAGCTTAATATTAAAGTGTGTGCAAAGGTTTTAAGTGTAAATAATTTTTTCAAGCTTAAAAAGCCCACTTATGAGACAGCAACTTCATAAGCTCTTTTTTAAGAGCTTAATTTTGATTTTCAGTAGTGTTGTTTTTTATAAAAGTGCTAAATAAAGTGTCCTCTTTAGGTTTTAGCTTTTAGTTTTAAAAAAATAAAAAAAGTGCAAAAAGGGGTGTCTGCCAACCTCGAACCCACGACCTCACCCACACAATACACACGTTTTACCACTTTGCTTCAATAGCTCATCCAATCATACCTTGCACAATTAAATAGATAGCCTTGTTTTTCTTTTCCTTTTTCTTAATAAGCCGTAGCTTATTAAAGCTTATTTAGGGCTTATTTGTTTAGCTTTTTCGTAGTTTTTATTTTTCTTAAGTTCCTGTTAGCATTTAGGATTTTCTCTGAATTTTTAAGAATTTTCCATTTAGTAGATTAATTTTAATCATTTTTATAAGGTTTTAATTTTAGAAAAATCATAAAAAATAGAAAAAAGTTTCAGAAAAATACAAAAAAATTAGATTAAATACTTTTAGGTTTACATTCAGAAAAATCATTTTCAACACTTTTAGATTTTAATTTTCATTTTTAAGCCTTTATTTTTAATTTTAAAAATAGGATTTTAATTTTAAAAATAGTTTTCTGAGTTTTTATGTTATTTTAGACTTTTCTAAGTTTAAAAATCATTTTTCTTAATTTTTAGGACTTAATTTGCTATTTTTTAGGATTTAATTAGATTAAAATAGTTTTTAATTCATAATAAATTCAAAAATAATAAAAAAATGTTTTTCTTTTTCTTAAAATTTTCTTTTGTCCTAATTTAGGTTTAGAAATTTAGTTTGCATTTTTAGGAGTTAATTTTAGTGTATTTGCTTATTTGTCGCGTTTTATTTGCTCCCGTTAATTAATTTAAGTGTTTAATTGCTTTTAATTGTTCATTTTAATTGTTGCTTTTATTTAGTAGTTATAGATACTCAAAAATATCTTTTCTCTCATTCAAATCATAATCCAAGCTAAAGCAAGGTTTCAATTTCACAAGTCGTTGGGGAAACGACCCGGGTGATCATTCTTCCCGGTTAAATATACGTATTATATATTATATATATCTTTTAGAGTGAGCTTTTCTTAAGGGAGACTTTAGGAAAGTTCTTAATTGCTCTTTTAGAATATTATTATATTTTATAGTATATAAAAACTACTACCATAAGTTTATCAAAAAGTTTTTCATATCCTATCAATTGAAGGTTTTCAAAAATCTCAGTGTTTGTTAGACAAGTAATACCATCCTCATCATCAAAGTGAAGATCTCTCCTCACATATGATTTTGTTATTACTACTATC
Organism: Tanacetum coccineum; assembly: GCA_026074375.1. Classification (NCBI taxonomy): domain Eukaryota; kingdom Viridiplantae; phylum Streptophyta; class Magnoliopsida; order Asterales; family Asteraceae; genus Tanacetum; species Tanacetum coccineum. The sequence goes on along the minus strand of BQNB010004104.1, from coordinate 22,680 downwards.
TTTCCATTAACTTTGGCATGTATTTGTGTTTGATTATTGACTGTTTGATCTTTGCAGTAGACTAAAACTGCTCAATATAAGACACATAGATAATTGGACTTACAGTTAAGGAATATCTGATAGGGCTAGTAGTCAGAAAGTCCACTATCTCATCAAAATCAGCATTCTCTATGGATTTTTCCATGTAAGCAATCATGTTATGTGAATCAGCAAATTTTAGAGCCTCAATTGATGATAATTGTTGAAGTCGGTGATGAAATTGTGGTTGGGTTTGTAATTGAGAGAGTATTAGAAGGATTAATAACGAATATGGTGTGATCATTTGCGCTTAAATAGGTAATAAAGGAAACTTATACACGAAGTTTCTGTTTTATAGTTAAAGAATACCCTCAGCAGTTGTAACTCCAATGGTAACCTAGCAGTAGTAAGTAGCTTGGCAACACTAACTTTCGCCCAACAGTACTAAGTAATGCACAACAACATTAACTTTTGAGTTACCAGTTTTAACCTCAATTTCATTCCAAAAAGCATTTCCATCATCAATTTTGATTCTCAAAAGCTCTCTTTCTGTTTTTATTCTTACTTTATCTCTTAATTCTTTTTTTTCACTGAATCACTCTATCTGTTTTTGGTTCACAGATCTCTCTTTCTGTTTTTGAACTCACTACATCTCTCATTTCTTTTTGCTTACAATTCTCTCTGTCTGTTTTTTATTTCTCTCAATTCTTTTAAGCTCACTTTTTCTCTCTATCTGTTTTTTGCTTTCTCTCAATGCTCACAGTATTAATTATAACAGCAGAACTAAATATACTTACCAGTAGTAAGTTAGGCCAACAACACTAACTTGAATTCCATCATTAGCTGTTGTTCCATTCCATTTCAAGAATTATTTGTGCAAAATCCGTTGCATATTAACACAATTAACCTCCCCTCAATCAATACTTTAGAGGTTAAGCATTCCAATACTTGCAATCAGATATTGAAATCTGCTAACATCAAACGCTTTTTTGAGCAAATCTGTAACATTCTGATCTGTATGAATCTTGATCATCTGAATAAGCTTCTTCTTATTGGAATCTCGAATAAAGTGATGCCTAATCTCAATGTGCTTTGTCTTTGAGTGAAATACTGGATTCTTAACTATGAATATGGTGCTTTCATTATCAATGAAAATCTTAGTATTCATGAAGTTGTATCCATAATCCAACATTTGATTTTGGATCCATAACATCTGACCACAACAATTAGCTGCAACTACATATTCTGCTTCAGTAGTAGAGTTGGCAACTATAGTTTACTTCTTGCATTGCCATGAAATCAATCTACTTCCAAGAAATTAACAACCTGCTGTTGTGGATTTCCTATCTAAACTTGCACCAGCATAGTCACTATCAGAATAAGCTTCCAAGTCAAATGGTGAGTCCTTAGGATACCAAAGGCCCAATTTAGGTTGACCTTTCAAGTATCTAAAGATTCTTTTCACAACATGAAGATGTGAAACTTTAGGTGTGACTTGGAATCTTGCAGAAGCACATACAACAAACATTATATCAGGCCTTGAAGATGTTAAATACATCAATGAGCCAATCATTAATCTATATAAGTGAACATCAACATCTTCAGCATTTTCATCCTTGAGTAATGGCTTTGAAGTCTCCATAGGTGTACTTGCTGTCTTCACTGTTAAAAAACCAAACTTCTTCAAAATTTCATCCACATACTTGTCTTGACTGATGAAAATCCCATCATCTTTATGTGTTACTTGTAGTCCTAAGAAGAAAGTGAGCTCACCCATAGAACTTATCTAGAACTTCTTGTGCATCAATTTCTCAAACTCAGTGCACAACTCCTTTTTAGTAGATCCAAAAATGATATCATCAACATATACTTAAACTAGTAGAATATCACTTTTGACTCTTTTAATGAACAAAGTCTTATCTATCTGACCTCTCTGAAATCCATTGTCTTATAAATAGGTAGATAAAGTCTCATACCAAGCTCTAAGAGCTTGATGTAGACCATATAATGCATTTTCTACCTTATAAACTCTGTCAGGGAACTTTGGATCTTCCAACCCTAGAGATTGACAGTCATAAACTTCCTATTTAATCTTGCCATACATAAATGCACTCTTTACATCCATCTGGTATACTACAAAGTCTTTGAATTAGGCATAGGCTAAGGACAACCTAATTGTTTCAATCCTAGCAACTGGAGCAAAAACCTCATCATAATCTATTCCCTCTTCTTGAGTGTAACCCTGTGCAACCAGACTTGCCTTGTTTCTAATCACAATACCTCTTTCATTTTTCTTGTTCCTATACACTCATTTAGTACCAATGGCTCTTTTGCCATGTGGTAAATCCAACAAGGTCCAAACCTGTTGTAACTTGAACTGCAGAAGCTCTTCTTGCATAGCTTCTATCCAACTTGGATCTTTTAATGCTTGGATTACCTTTTTGGGCTCTTCTTGGGATAGAAAATAAGCAAACAGAAAAGTATGAAGGTCTTCATGAGTTTTCCCTTCATAAACAGCACTAATAAACCCTTGTTCATGTGTAGTCTTTGTCATTCTACTTTTCAGTACACCAGACTGCACATCAACAATCACATGATCAACTGAATGATCTTTATGGATTCTTGTATTTGAAGTAGAAGGAACTAGATATGAGGTAGTAATGTTGCTCATATCTATTTCTGTTTCATCACTAAAGAAATCAGCATGTGTGGCTTCAAGTAGAGCAGTAGTAACTGTTGGACTAACAGTATTAATATTTAGACTACCAGTAATAGCATTTGTACTTGCAGTATTAATACTTGGCCCAGTAGTATTAACATCTTGAGTATTATTTTCAGGTCTCTCTTTATCATCAATTCCACTTTCTTTATTTACACCTTCATCATCCTTCTTTCCAGTATCACTAGAAGGTTGTGGTTCATCATTACTAGCATTCTTTAAAGAAGAATCAAATAGCGAACCATCTTTCCACAGTGGCATCAAAATGTAGTCTTGGCTAGATCCTGTCTCCTTGCTAGAATGACCTGCACCAACACTTTCTTCTGTACCTACAAGATCATTAGAGTTTGTACCTAAAACAACTGGCACATAATTCATTGATTTTGTTAGAACATCAATATAAAACAGCCACTTTGGTCTATCACCTGCAATAATAGGCTTATCCTCCAAGAACCTAATATGCAAGTTTTCTTCTACTTTCCTAGTTCTAATGTTGTATACCCTAAAAGCCTTACTATTCAATGAGTATCCAACAAAGAATCCTTCATCTGACCTTCCATAAAACTTGCCTAAATAATCTAAGGTATTAAGAATGGTAACATGACACCCAAATGGTCTCATGAAGTTTAGAGAAAGTGTTCTACCTCTAAACAGTTCGTAAGGGGTATTGTTATGAGGCTTAACTACTAATACCCTATTCTGCACATAACAAGCAGTATTAACTGCTTCAGCCCAAAATATAGTAGGTAACTTAAAGTCAGCTAACATGGTTCTAGCAGCCTCAATTAGTGTCCTATTTCTCTTCTTAACAACACCATTTTGCTGAGGAGTTCTAGCTACACTAAATTCCTTCTTAATGCCTTTCTGTTCACAAAACTCACTTATAACTCTATTCTTGAACTCTGTTCCATTGTCACATCTGATAATCTTTACTTTCTTATCAACTAGATTTTCTATCTCAGTTATAAAGCTCTTAAGAGTGCCACTAGTTTCATCCTTAGTTGCTAGAAAGAAAACCAAAGTAAATTTGCTATAATCATCAGTGACAACTAGACAATATTTCTTAATCATTAAGCTGCTTACAAAAATTGGGCCAAACAAGTCCATATGCAACATGAATAAAGGTTAAGCAATAGAGTTCTGAATCTTGGACTTACAAGAGGCTTTGTGTTGCTTTCCCTTAAGACAAGCAACACAAGTTTGGTCATTTTCAAAACATTTTGAAGGTAAACCTCTCATAAGATTTTTCTTAACAAGTTTATTAATAGTTTTAAAATTTACGTGATCTAGCCTTCTATGCCATAGAATTGATTCATCAAGTGTGGCTTTTGTAACAAGACAAGTTAAACTATCTTTAGGAACAATATTCTTCATATCAACACTGTACATATTGTTCTTTCTAGGAACTTTAAGTAAAACCTGATTCTCATAAGCTAACCTAAAGTCAGGAGACAGAACAAAACATCCAGTGTCAGTAAAAAGAACACTGTTCTTTTTGTCACACATCTGTGAAACACTAAAAAGGTTAAACTGTAAATCTTTAACAAAGTACACATCCTCAAAATCAAGCTTACCAGTTTTAAGAGTTCCTTTACCAGTAATTTTCCCTCTTTTGGCTCCTCCCCCAAAGGTAACATATCCTCCATCAAATTCCTTGAAGTCTGAGAGTAGGACATGTTCCCTGTCATGTGCCTTGAGCATCCACTATCAACATAGCCTTGATCTTCTTTTTGTGGATGACCATGCACATAAAAATAAGGAAATTAGTTTCCTTTGGGGACCCAAGCCATCACTGACTTGGATCTGCCTCATGCATCAACATAATTATGTTTCTTCAAGGTAATTGATGCACTATTAAGTTTGGTAGGTCTCCAAACCCATCATGCTGAGGCCTTAACAACATTAACCTGATTTTTCCTAACAGCATTAACTACTGCCGAATTTGGCCTAGCAGTATTAATTGCTTTTGGTCTGGCAATATAAAATTTTCCCTTAGCAGTATTAACTTTTTGGCTAAAATTTTTGTTAGTTAATGTTGTTCTTATTTGATAGGGCATATTTACAGTTGATTGTGCTGATTTAGAAAAAACATGACATTGGTCTAGCACTATAAACTGTAGTTTTGGGATGAGTAGTAGTAATAGGCCTAACAGTATTAAGTGATCTTAGGCCAGTTTTCATTAAAACTAATCTTGGAACTATGTTCCTGTGAGCACCAGAGTGAGTCTTTTTAGTAGAATAATTGTAATTCACCCTTGTATAATTATTCCCAGATACCACCCTTTCCCTTTGATGGTAATTACAGTCAGCCTGCACATGGTCAAAACTTCCACAGATAAAACAAGCTTTATTGTACATCACAAAGTCACTTCTTAGCTGTTGGGACTTATGATTATTCCAGTTTTTTTGATTTCCCCTAGGACTTTGTGACCTATATATTTCAGCATACTTAACTGGTTTCCTAATTGGTTTTTCTTGTTGTTTAGGTCTAACAAATTATATCTTAGCAACAGTAGGAGAACCAATTTTCTTCTCTAATTTATCATCTGACACCAACTTCTCAACCAATGGGGTATCAGGAGATTCCCTAACCTCTTTAGAAAATTTTTCACTAACACTCTTACTAGTCGGTTCGGTTCTTACGTCTACGAAAATGTAAACGAGACTATTTTTTTGATATGTCAGTCCGACCGCTTCAGTTTTTGTAAAAAAAAGGTCATATGGTCGATTTTCTAACAAGTCCCAAATCAGTTATTTTCACTGATTTTTACCGCCACGGGAATACGAACGTACCTCCTAAACTGTACATCCATTGAGGCCGATTCAAATGCCAAAATTTAAGTTAGCCTGTTATCTACAAGTTTTAGTTTTACTAAATTAGTGACTTTTATACAAGTTTTTGAAGTTATTGTCCAATGAACATCTGTGTACGGTTTCCGACCACTTTCACCGTTTATTTTCTAGAAAATTCATTGGGTATCGAAATGACTCGTTCCGCCCGGCCAAACTAAGCTAAGACATATACCTAGGTCCATATATTTTTTTCCATGTCACCAAAGATAACCAATTTTTTCATATTATCTTCTAAACCTACTGATTTCAAAACGATCCCAAAACTAATGTTACAATTTAACTTTTATTAAGTTTTTAGTCCTAATAATTTATGTACAATGCCAATCCTTACAAATAAATTATAGAACGTATAAAATACAATAAAAAACTTAGAAAATAAATAATGAATATGAATATTTACAAAAGAAATCAAAGAAACAATGGAAACAATTTCTTTACAAAGAAAAGAGAAAATGATGAAGATTGTTACAACAAGAATCACCCAAGGCTTTTACTAGCTCTAACCCTACCAAAATTCTTGCAAGAACTCTTAGAAACACCACTCTAACCCAAGAAGAACATAAACCATAATCCTTGAATATAATGCTTCTTGTTAACCCTGAAGAGATTTTTAATCCATATAACCATAACTAGCTCTTAAAACCTTCAATTTATGATGCTATTTTAGTAGAATCAAAAAGTAAATTTGTGTTATGATGGGATGGTGATGTTTGGGATGGCAGCCAAGGAGGACAAAGAACAAGAGAGTTTTTTACTATGAGAAAATAAGAGAAGAAAGCTATAGGAAGCATGCAATACATGCACAATTAGTAAGACATGTGTCCTACAACATGTGTCTTAGATGGACACTTAAGGAGGATGGCACACCACATGTGTCTAAGTGTGTATGTGGTTGGTGTAATCATTTAGCAAAGGTAAGGGAGAAAATATAGTGTTAAATTTTGTTAAACTTTTATTAAGTGGGTATTGTTTAGGCTAATGGGTAAAAATGTATAATATTTTAAGAGTTTAAGCGTAACCACGAAAAGAAAACGTAAACGTTAAAAATAAAATTACAACATATGAGATACTTATGTAAAATAATAAATTTATAAGGAGCATGTAGACAATATTTAGTCTAAAGTCAGGTTCATGCTTAATATATGTTTTACTACGGACACAAGATAACCTATTTGGTTAACCGTAAAATAAATTTTATGTAAAATTAAAACAAATAGTAAGAGTACAAGGTTAAATAATGACCCAAAAATTACGAATTGTTACAATCACCCCCCGTTATGGGAACTCTGGTCCCCAGAGTTCAACTAGTGCCGTCAGATGGCGGAGTGTTCGGGAAAAGGTGAAAGTACTTGCAATACTTATATATACGGACACAAAACTTTTCTTTTTAGAAATATAATTAGAAAATTGATTTTGACAAAATTTTAAGATGACTACTCCCAGCATAGCACGGTTCTTCTTAAATTATACATAGGTGATCAAACTATGTATAATTAAGGACTAACGATGAAATGCTCATTTTCGTCAAACTAGTGTTATTTTTCTCAAAGTTAAATGGTATAAACTATACTATTTATAAGGTAGTATCCAAAATGTTTTATAAAATAGTAAAATAGTTCATAAGATAAAAGCATAGTAGTTTATTAAGTTGTCAACAAAATAGTTTATAAAATGATATATCTTAGCAAGTATAAAGTATATTCGAACAAATGTAGAAACCGTCAAAAGAAATGAACATAAAGAGTCATTTGTTTCAACAGATCGCGAACTGGAAGACTATAGAGAGTCATTCATAGAATTAATTGTTGCAAACAAAAGAACCAATTGATATCTGCTGAAGTTAGAAGTTGATTTTTTTTGGCAGCATGATTCTCTAAAATCACTAGGAGTAAAGAGAAAATAAGACGTTAATGAGTCGAGTTTCAAAAATACATGTTCCAAGGCGCCGTGTACGAGATGACAATTTAATAGTAGTATTCCAATTAGCCGACATGTTTCTATGCGGTGGGTTATGAGTCGACGTATGCGTTTTAGAAGTTCGTGGCGAGTGCTCAAACTCGGAGTCAAATAGTAAAATAACCAATGGAATCGACAAACTATGTCGAGTTTCAATATCATCAAAACTGGTATTATGAAAAGTCATGAGGCTTTAGAGACAATTGTATCGCTAACAATGTCTTGAGAAGGTTTTAGAGGTTGTTGTATCACTCACAACATCTTGAAAATAAACGAGACCATTATGTAACTCACAATGTCTTGTAAGAGTCCTAGTATTTATATAAATAAAAAAATTATAAGGATGCTCTAGTAAATAGATATATGTAATCAAAAATAGTCAGTATTTATATAAATTAATTTTAGATAAAAAAAATTAGTGATACTCTTGAAGATAGGCGTAAGGTATCAAAAAGCAAAACAAGTATTCATATAAATATGCTTTATATAATACTAATAGTGATGTTATAAATAAATAACAATATTAGTAGTCAGGAAGTATACGCGCACGGATATCGGGTAAAACAATAAGGGACCCTTAATATGCATAATAGTTATAGTCTAGGTACTAAATGCAACCTAGTTCTCTATAACCAGTAGCTCTGATACCAATCTGTAACACCCTCAAATTTCGGATAGCAGCGAAAGACAACCGAGGGTGCTACTTCATAGCACATAGTACAAGTTATAGAAAACGACCTCTAAATGAGAAGTTTTGAAAAATTACACATTCGATATATATTAAAACATCAGAGTTCATAAAAGTACAAGTCCCAAAAGTGTAAACATTTCATAATGTTTTTAAAAGAAATTTTTATCGAATGGTAAAAGTATGCATAGTCTTCAAAATATGTAGTGCGACTTCCTTCCAAGACAAAGACCTGAGATAAACATGCTAAAATTATCAACAAATAATGTTAAGTGAATTCATAGGTTTGATAATAAAGAAGTGGACCACAAGATTTTAAGTAATAGTTGACTAATGAAACACATTCAAAAGTTGAAAGTATTTATTATTGCACTAAGCTCATGGCAACGAAACCTTAACGTCTCATGCAAACCGTAGTTTGTTAGATTGTAACATTTCTCATTTTCATGTCATTGTATGACATTTATTATCCGTCACTATTTATTTTAGTCCGATACGCGTTTACTTTTAATAATTACTTTTAAGTTTAATTGCGTAGACTAGAAATAACCATTTAATGTAAATGGTCATCAAATAAATTAAGGTTTACATCAACCAAGTAAAAAATAATTATGTACTTTGTGTGATTTATTTTTATTGGTCACGTAAAAGGGTTACGTTTCACAATAAAATACATTTGGACACACCCCAAAAATACCTAGACTCAAACCAATACCCACTTTGAAACCTTAAATACAAAAATTAAATCAAACCTTGTGTTAATACTCACTAGGGCCGAATTATGGGACCAAAACAACTAGAAAATCTCCTAAATATCTCCTAAGTACATGTACAACCTAGGATTAATTAATACTTGTCCTAAATGTTCCCTACTAGCCAAATACATAATGGTTAATAACCATTTTGGTTCTCCTTTGCCCTATGCCGCGGTTAAACATGATCCAACACACAAATCCATAAGATCTCATAATCTAGCTCAATCTTGTACAAATATCCTCTAATTAAGAGGTGTACTTGTGTGGTTTAACAAAACAAGGTGTAGTTAACTAGAAAACTTCAAAACCACTAGGGCTTGGATCGGTTTGGTTTATTTGTGTAACTAGAAACATGTAACCAAGTATTTGCCTATAAATACTCACACAACCTCACCATATTACACTCTTGCAACCCACACATACACGAAACACTCTCTACTTTGCTCTATTTGTTTCGGGTCACCACAGCCGAGACACTATCCACACAAACACGACATCACACTAGTAATCATCAAGCTAAGTTTATACGTTTAAGGGTTTGAAAGCAAGAAAGATTCGGTTTAAACTAAGGCTTGGGGTATACAAGTCGAGTTTCCACATGACTACACGACACACACGTTCAAGAAGCTAGGACCCTTGTAAGTGTCTTAGCCTACGTTCATATTCAAGTTTCATGTTTGCTTCATGTTGTATCATAAGCACGTTACTATGTTTTAACAAGCTAAACAGGGTCTGCCTAGCATGACACAACCCATGTCCACGTCTTACAATATACAACATATATAGACTTATGTGGTGAACCAAAAGCCATAAGGTACGTAAGAAAGATCTTGTGTATAAGCATGAATGTTTAATTATGACATGCACACATAAAATATTTAACCGAGAGGTTTGATAACTTGTTTGGAAACCGAAACACTTTCATGTCACGTATCATAATACTTTAAAAAAAAACTCATTTTGCTCAATAAAGTAAGTGTACACCCAATAGTAATATGTGAACTAGGGTTTTTGGATATGTCGAAATAAAGTTAGTAGAAGTTAGTACTAGCTAGCAGGTTAGTACAGCTAGCAGAAGTTTACAGCTAGCAAGTTTTAGTGACTGCTAGCAGAAGTTTCGTACTAGCTATCAAGTTAGTACTGCTACAATTGTTAATACTGCTGTTTATAATAATTATGTCTTGTTGACAATCCTGAACTTTCCTTTGTGTCTAACACGAACTCAAACAACTCAAACAATTTTGTAACTCACTAATTGGTATGTATGATACGAGCTAAATTAGAAGTTAATACTGCCAGGCTTAAGAAGTTAAGTAGTGTTACAGAATATAGTACTAGCAGCTAGAAGTTAGTTACTCTAGCAGAAGTTAGTACACAGCTAGCATATTGTTAATACTGCTATGTAATGTAAAAAAATACTGTTTTTTACTTTCCTGAACTTAAGGACTATTTGGAACCATAAGAACTAAAATGTATTTTTTGAAAATAGAGGGACTTAAACGATCAATATTGGAAACTCAGGTGTAAACGAGAAATAATTTATTTAAACTAAAAGGACTGTTTTATGCCAATAATGAAAACCTAAGGTTAATTATAAATAATTATAAAGGACTGTTATTTGCCAATAATGTAAAACCAAGGGTATTTTATATAATTAAGTGATTTAAATAAACACTTATGGTATCAGACTAGTCGTGATATAATACGGATACTTATATAACTAAAGTCACGCGAATGATAAATAGGTGTATTTATTATTAATACTTAAACACCTTGTAAACTTAAAAGGTAAAATTCGTACCCCTTCCAAGAGCAAACGAGGAAGAACCAATTCAATAACGATACACCACCACATAAGTGATAACAGTATATATAAACTATAAATTAAATTAATAGTTATACATGAGTCGTTAGCCTAAATATGTGACTAAGACATACCATATTACGAAGGTAATTGACGGTGTGAATCACTAACCTGCTTGTAATATAATATCAATCAGAGGACTACCTTCTAAGGTGATACATAGCCCCATGATTACTGTTATAAAAATGATATGTACATTCCTTAGGGGAGAACATGCTTGTTTAACAATTTGGAAGAAAGTGTACATTTTATACCATGATTACGTGTTTTGCCTAAGGTTACGATAACCTTTATGTCCTGATCATGAACTTTAATAGCATAGATGTGATTGTAGTGGGCGCGAATGTTATGAATAGATCTATTAGGGATTGACAATCCCCGTTCGTGTGACTAGCTATCACCGAGAACGAACGCATACCATGTCGAACTTGGGATGTTGCGGGATTAGCACATCATTCACAGACACTTATTGGCAAATATATTTGCATTCATATATGTCGAGTTTTAGTGTCATGAGCTTAGGAAAACGTAATTACTTTTTATGATGTTTGCATGTGTTTCTCAATCATACACTTAGAAATCTTGCGGTCCTACAATTGATTTACATAAACCTATGAATTCACCAACTTTATGTTGACGTTTTAAGCATGTTTTTCAGGTCAATAAGGCACGGGGTGCGGTGATACATTGGAAGTCAATAATTGAAGAGTCAACATTTAAGATTTAGGGTCATATTACATTTTGGGGACAATTGTTATAAACCAGAATCTTTATTTATATTGTTGAACAGTTTGAAGCCATGAGCTTATGTAACAAACAAGTATATTGTTAATCCAATGTATCTTTTTCAAACGACACGTTTAGTGGTCGTTCTCATATCTTGTGCTATTGATCCGTAAATGTAACGCCCTCGGATATTCAACATTCCGATGCTACCCAGATTTGAGGGTGCTACATATTGGTATCAGAGCCAAGGTTATAGAGAACCAGGTCAAAAGTTTTGTCTGGACTATAACCATTTTCAAACACTGTTTTCTCAAATGGGATTTGCGAGGGACATACATGCATTACTTGTTTACATCTAGCACATATATGCTTACATGACTTGTATTGTTTTATCATTAGTAGTTACTAAGTGCTTACATGATTGATATATGTGTATATAAATTATATTACGTATATTACTATAAGTCTCTTATAATTTACACTTATGGTCATATCGTACAGACATATCATACCGATTTTTCCTATAAGTTATACTTATATAAGTTATTTTTTCTTTTGCAGCAGTCATGTCTTCTGCTTCATCAGTTGTCATATACACTTCTGTCTACACCGACTCTAAGCCCGGCAGAACCTTCTGGGGAGCCGATGATGAGGAGATATCTGAGGGAGGTATTCCACAGGTCATCGTATTAGGATACGACAGACTCCCGATACAGCTAGTAGCCCCACCATCACCGGATTACATACCAGGCCCAGAGGATCCACAGACACCGCTAGTTCCTCAGGAAGAGGATGAGCGTGAGCCTATGTTTGTACAGGCACATGATCCTGACTACGTGCCGGAGCCTATATACCCTGAGTATATACTATTGGAGGATGAGCATGAGTTTCCAGCTGAGGAGCAGCCATTACCTCCTGTTGATTCACCAACTGCTGAGTCACCCGGATATGTTACTGAGTCGGATCCCAAGGAGGATCCAGAGGAGTACGAGGATGATGAGACAGAGGATGGTCCGGTTGACTATCCTATCCGGCCGACTCTACTATTGTTGTACCTGTTGATGAGCCTGTTTTCCCACCTAAGGGAACAGAGCCTGTTATACCACCACCCTCCACTGACATTACTATTGGGGCTAGGATTACCGTCCGGCCTCAGACTTCCATATCCCTTCCACCAGAGGCAGAGGTTGAGAGACTTCTGGCCATGACTACTCCATCACCATCACCACCTATCTCACTATCACCACCCTCTGCAGGAGAGCGCCTTGCTAGGTGCACAGCCCCACCTGCACATTCATCACCACTACCTATGCCATCACCATTACTACCATCATCTGGGTGTCCAACCCAAATCCAGACACTCAGGATAGCATCCACTCAGGCTCTCATTGATGCAGTTACTGCCGCATTACCATCACCTCCACTACCACCACTACCACCATCTCTATACATACCACCACCTGTTGACCGTAGGGATGACATTCCTGAGTCTGAGCAGCCTCCCCGCAAGAGGTTGTATCTGTCCACTCTAGGCTCCAAATACGAGATCGGAGATAGTTCCACTGCTAGACCTATCAGAGATCGAGGTATAGATTATGGGTTTGTCAGCACGATAGATGTTGAAGAGAGGCGACAGGAGATTAGAGATGATGGGTGCAGTATTAGGAATACTTGGGTAGATTCGGCAGAGGTAGTTCCTGAGATAGCACCTATGGCCGTGAGAGAGGTCAATCCTAGGGTCACAGAGCTTGCTGAGCTCTATGAGCATGATACACAGGACTTGTATGCTTTACTAGAGGATGCTCAGGATAGTAGGTCACGTATATCACAGCGAGTGGATATGGACTCGCAGCGGGTCAATTTACTTATGGGGGATAGGATGACTCTCTAGGAGACAGTATGGATGGTAGAGGAGGAGGCCTATGCTTCCCGAGAGGCTTAGGCTCACTCGATAGGATTGAGTCAGGTGACTCATCAGGAGCTTCAGACCCATCGTGATCATGTGTATGCACACGAGACCCATCTCCAGGCACACCAGACACAGCTACAACTATAGGGTACTCTCATTCAGACACAACATCAGGTACATGAGACTCGCTTTCAGATGCAGCAGGCTGAGTTAGCAGCGCTTCGAGAGACTGACCGTAGACGTCAGGCACAGATGGTAGAGACTCTCCGAGTCATTAGAGACATGAGGCGAGAGATGAGCGACATGCAGGCCGAGTTGTTATCACTGCGAGAGCAGCAGAGGAGAGCTAGACAGCCAGGACCAGAGGCTAGGATTCCAGATCACCAGGATGCTTCTGGGGATGCTGACAGTCACATCTAGTGATTTATGTTATTTTATCTTGCTAGGTCATTGTACAGGCATGTTAAGTATTAGGGGTTTTCCCCGCTAACATAGCCTTAGATCTTTTGTATTGTATTATGTGTACTCAGACAACTATTTCATGTAAAATTTTCAAAGTTATGAATGAAATGGATGTGTTATGTTGTACTATATACCTCTCTTGTGTTAATATCTCATCTATACATTATTATATTCTGTCATATAACCTCATGTTTTGTCTTTTGTGATCTAGACAAATCATGGCACCTACGACCAGAAGAGGACCAAATACCCCTGTTAACAACACCAACCCAAACAACATGACTCCAGAATCCATCCAAGCAATGATTGACCAAGCTCTTTTGCGAAACTCCACCAATGGAGATGGAAGCCACAGTTCGCACGAGGATAACCGAAGGAACGTGCAAACTGCGCGCCCTTGTTTTTACGCTGACTTCATGAAGTGTCAACCTTTGAACTTCAAGGGGACTGAAGGCGTGGTCGGTTTGACTCCAGTGGATTAAGAGAAGATGGAGTCAGTTTTCAAGTATCAATGGTTTTGCCATTGATAATCAAAGTAAGTTTGCCAACCTACACTCCCTGTTAGTGCTGCGTTGACTTTGAATGGTCCGATAAGAACCTTAGTCCCTGAGACATATGCAATGACTTTGGAAGTGCTCAAGAAAAAAATGACGACAAGTATTGACCGCAAGGGTGAAAATCCCCCCCCCAAGAAATTAGAAATTGAGTTGTGGAACCTAAAGGTCAAGGGGAACGATGTTCCAGCATACACTGAACGTTTCTAAGAACTAACCCTGATATGTACCAAGTTTGTTGCCAATGAAACCGAGAAGGTTGACAAGAACATCAGTGGACTTCCTGACAACATTTATAAGAACGTCAAGTCCCTGCAGACCCAAACGTTGATGAGACTATTGAGTTGGCCAATGAGTTGATGGATCAGAAACTTCACACCTATGCAGAAAGGCAGTCTGACAACAAAAGGAAGGCTGATGATTTATCCAAAAACAACCATGGTCACCAGTAATAACCCTTTAGTTGGCAATAAAAAAAAAAAAAAAAAAAAAAAAAAAAAAAAAAAAAAAAAAAAAAAAAAAAAAAAAAAAAAAAAAAAAAAAGAATACCGCAAGGTCCTACAATAATGGACAGGCCGAAAGGAAGCCTTATGGGGGATCTTGTCCAAAATGCACCAAGTGCCACTACCACCAACTCTAATGGTCCGTGCACCCGAGAAATGAGCACAAGTGCAACAAGGTAGGCCATTTTGCTCTCGATTGCAGGAGTACTGGTAATACTAATGTTGCTAATACTCAGAAGGGTAATGGGGCAGCTCCCAAGGGAAATGGTTGTTTTGAGTGTGGAGCACCAGGGCATTTCAAGAGAGATTGTCCTAAGCTGAAGAATAAAGATGGAGGAAGTAGGAATGCACAAGGCTGGGTTTATGCAGTTAGGAATGCAGAAAAATATGGGAAATGCCACCGGAAACTGATCCAATGTCGCACGTACTTCCTCTTAAATAACCACTATGCATCTATCTTATCGACATGGTGGGTCGATATGAGCTTTATATCCACTGCATTTAGTTCCTTGATTAACATCGCCCCAACTCCATTAGAAAATTGTTATGATGTCGAATTAGCTGATGGGAAATTAGTCGAGATAGATACTATTATACGAGATTACACTTTAAATTTCTTAGACCATCCATTCAACATAGATCTAATGCCATGAGAGACTGGTAGTTTCGACGTCATATATCGGTATGGACTGTTATAGAATATGTTCACGCCGTGATCGTGTGCGATGAGAAACTTGTTTAAGTTCCCTATGGGAATGAAACTTTAACTTTTTGTGGTAAAGAAAATAGCAACGGGAGAGAATCTCGGTTGACAGTTATCTCATGTTCAAAAGCTCAAGAGTACATGGCAAAAAGATGCCAGGTCTTTTTGACGCAGATATCCGTAAAGAAAAAGGATGACAAGTCGGAAGGAAAACAAATAAAGGACGTACCAATCGTCCGAGATTTTCCTGACGTATTTCCCAAGGACTTGCCAGGTCTTCCTCCGGCTCGACCAGTGGAATTCCAAATCGACTTAATTCCCAGAGCCGCACCAGTAGCTAGAGTACCGTATCGATTGGCTCCATCCAAAATAAAGGAATTATCGGCACAATTACAAGAAATTTCTGACAAAGGATTCATAAGGCCTAGTTCCTCACCTTGGGGATCCCCGGTCTTATTCGTAAAAAAGAAGGATGGGTCATTCAGGATGTGCATCGACTACCGTGATTTAAATAAACTAACATTAAAGAATCGTTATCCACTCCCAAGGATCGATGATTTATTTGATTAACTCCAGGGATCCAGTATTTATTCGAAGATAGATCTGAGATCAGGATATCACCAGCTTAGAGTGCGAGAGCAAGACATTCCAAAGACGGCATTTTGAACTTGGTATGGTCATTACGAGTTCCAAGTTATGACATTCGGACTGACAAATGCATCTGCGGTATTCATGGACCTCATGAACCGAGTGTGCAACCCTTACTTGGATAAGTTCGTATTTGTCTTTATTGATGACATACTTATTTTAATCAAAGGATAAAAAAGAGTCACGAAGAACGATCTTAAGGGCAATTTTTGGAATGCTTAAGAGGAGTATTGTAATCCTAATTATTTCAAATGTGAATTTTGGATTCTGAAAGGTATCAATTCCTCGGTCATGTAATTGATAGCATAGACATACATGTGGATCCAGCAAATAGAATCTATCAAAGATGGCATCCCTAAGACATCCACGGAGAGCCGCGCCAATTTTTAGGTCTTGCTGGTTACTATCGAAGATTCATCGAAGGATTTTCAAAGAATGCTAAGTCAATGACGAAACTTACTCATAAAGGAATCAAGTTTGACTGGGGTGAAAAGGAAGAGAACGCTTTTCAGTTAATAAAGCGAGAAAGTTAGTGCATGCACCAAACTCTGCTTTACTTGAAGGAAGCGAAGAATTTGTGTCTACAGATGATGCATCACACAAAGGTTTAGGTGTTGTATTGATGCAGAGAGAGAAGGTGATTGCTTATGCTTCTCGACAACTAAAAGTTCATGAGAAGAACTACACCACTCATGATTTAGAACTTGGATCAGTAGTGTTTGCCCTAAATTTATGGAGACACTATCTATATGGAACCAGATGCACCGTGTTCACCGACCATAAAAGCCTACAACACATTCTCGATCAGAAGGAGCTTAACATGAGGCAACGCCGTTGGCTAGAATTGTTAAGTGATTACGATTGTTACATTCGTTATCATCCAGGGAAGGAAAACGTAGTGTCCGATGCGTTGAGCCGTAAGGAACGGATTGAGCCATTACGGGTTCGAGCCTTAGTTATGACAATTGGCTTGGATCTTCCCAAACGAATACTAGAAGCTCAGATCGAAGCCCAGAAACTAGAGAACCTCATAAATGAAGACGTAGGCGGTATAATCCGAAGGGATATACCCAAGGAAATATTGGAACCACGTGCCGATGGAACTTTATGTTTACACGGCAGGAGTTGGTTACCTTGCTATGGAGACTTAAGATCAGTGATTATGCACGAATCCCACAAGTCAAAATATTCTATCCATCCCGGTTCGGAGAAGATGTATCAAGACATGAAAAAGCTATATTGGTGGCCCAATATGAAGGCAGACATCGCCACGTATGTTAGCAAATGCCTGACGTGTACAAGGGTCAAGGCCGAACATCAAAGGCCGTCAGGATTGCTAGTACAACCTGAGATACCCGAATGGAAGTGGGATAACATCACGATGGATTTTATCACCAAGCTTCCTAAGTTGTCGCAAGGTTTTGACACCATTTGGGTGATTATAGATCGACTTATAAAATTTGCTCACTTCTTGCCAATAAGGGAGAATGATCCATTGGACAAGTTGGCAAGGTTGTACCTGAACAGGATAGCGGCAAGACACGGGATACCTGCCTTAATTATCTGTGATCGTGATGGAAGATTTACTTCAAATTTCTAGAGATCATTTCAGAAAGCTTTGGGTACATATATTAGTATGAGCACTGCGTATCATCCAGAAACTGGCGGCCAGAGCGAGAGAACCATTCAAACTCTCGAGGACATGCTATGTGCTTGCGTGATCGATTTTGGCAAGGGTTGGGTTAAACATTTGCCATTGGCCGAGTTTTCATACAATAACAGTTATCACGCTAGCATAAAGGCCGCCCCTTATGAGGTACTGTATGGTCAAAAATGTCGATCATCGGTGTGCTGGGCCGACATTGGGGAAGCCCAACTGACTGGTCCGGAATTGATTCAAGAAACAACGGAAAAGATCATCCTGATCAAGCAAAGGATGCAAGCTACTCAAGATCGACAAAAGAGCTATGCTAGTCGGAAATGAAAGCCGATGGAGTTTGAGGTTGAGGACAGAGTTTTGCTCAAGGTCTCTCCTTGGAAAGGGGTAGTACGGTTTGGTAAGCGAGGCAAGCTGAACCCGAGATATGTCAGACCTTTCAAGGAGTTAGCAAAAGTTAGGAAAGTTGCCTACAGGCTGGAACTTCCTCAAGAGTTGAGCAGAGTTCACCATACTTTCCATGTGTCAAATCTAAAAAAATGCTACGCCAACGAACCACTAGTCATGCCGTTAGAAGGAATTCATGTTGACGATAAGCTCCAGTTTGTGGAAGAGCCCGTTGAAATTATGGAACAGGAGATCAAACGATTGAAGCGAAGCCGGATACCATTGGTTAAGGTTCGCTGGAACTCTAGGCGGGGCCCTGAGTTCACCTA
Source organism: Tanacetum coccineum (assembly GCA_026074375.1). NCBI lineage: Eukaryota > Viridiplantae > Streptophyta > Magnoliopsida > Asterales > Asteraceae > Tanacetum > Tanacetum coccineum. Next base: position 3,949 of record BQNB010004104.1, on the reverse strand, counting down.
GGAACGTGAAGATTCGTTCAAACAAAAATACCCACAACACTTCATAAACCGGGCTTCGTCTCCAACTACAAGGTCTTAAGCTTTGAGGACAAAGCTCTTTTAACGGGTGGAGACTGTAACATTTCTTATTTTTATGTCATTATATGACATTTATTATCCGTCACTATTTATTTTAGTCCGATACGCGTTTACTTTTAATAATTACTTTTAAGTTTAATTGCGTAGACTAGAAATAACCATTTAATGTAAACGGTCATCAAATAAATTAAGGTTTACATCAACCAAGTAAGAAATAATTATTAAGAAGATAATTATGTACTTTGCGTGATTTATTTTTATTGGTCACGTAAAAGGGTTACGTTTCGCAATAAAATACATTTGGACATACCCCGGAAATACCTAGACTTACCTAGACTCAAACCAATACCCACTTTTAAAACCTTAACACAAAATTAAATCAATTCTTGTGTTAAATACCCACTAGAGCAGAATTATGGGACAAGAATAACTAGAAAATCCTTAAAAATCTCCTAAAGATCCTTACAAGTACTAGTACATCCTTGGTTTAATTAATACTTGTCCTAAATGTTCCCTACTAGCCAAATACATAATGGTTAATAACCATTTTGGTTCTCCTTTGCCCTATGCCGTGGTTAAACATGATCCAACACACAAATCCATAAGATTTCATAATCTAGCTCAATCTTGTACAAATATCCTCTAATTAAGAGGTGTACTTGTGTGGTTTAACAAAACAAGGTGTAGTTAACTAGAAAACTTCAAAACCACTAGGGCTTGGATCGGTTTGGTTTGTTTGTGTAACTAGAAACATGTAACCAAGTATTTGCCTATAAATACTCACACAACCTCACCATATTACACTCTTGCAACCCACACATACACGAAACACTCTCTACTTTGCTCTATTTGTTTCGGGTCACCACAGCCGAGACACTATCCACACAAACACGACATCACACTAGTAATCATCAAGCTAAGGTTATACGTTTAAGGGTTTGAAAGCAAGAAAGATTCGGTTTAAACTAAGGCTTGGGGTATACAAGTCGAGTTTCCACACGACTACACGACACACACGTTCAAGAAGCTAGGACCCTTGTAAGTGTCTTAGCCTACGTTCATATTCAAGTTTCATGTTTGCTTCATGTGTCATAAGGCACGGTTATTATGTGTTAACAAGCTAAACATGGGTCGTGCCTAGCATGACACAACCCATGTCCACGTCTTACAATATACAACATATATAGACTTGTGTGGTGAACCAAAAGCCATAAGGCACGTAACAAAGATCTTGTGTATAAGCATGAATGTTTAAATATGACATGCACACGTAAAATATTTAACCGAGAGGTTTGATAACTCGTTTGGAAACGGAAACACTTTCATGTCACGTATCATAATACTTAACAACTCGTTTTTGCTCAATAAAGGATGTGTACACAATAGTATATGCGAACTAGGGTTGTTTGGGATATGTCGAAATAAGTTAGCAGAAGTTAGTACTGCTAGCAGAGTTAGTACTGCTAGCAGAAGTTAGTACTGCTAGCAGAGTTAGTACTGCTAGCATATTGTTAATACTGCTAGTGTATTAATAATACTATTTTTGACAATCCTGAACTTTCTTGTGTCCAACACGAGCTCAAACAAACTCTAACGAATTTGTAACTCACTAATGGGTAATATACGACTAAATCAAAGTTAGTACTAGCTAGCATGATTAGTACTGTTAGCATATTTGTTAATACTGCTAGTAGATTGATAATACTGTTTTTGACATTCCTGAACTTAAGGGACTATTTGGAACTCATAAGAACCTAAAATGTATTTTTGTAAAATAGATGGACTAAACGTATCAATATGGAAACTCAATGGTGTAAACGGTAAACATTCTATTTTAAACTATAAGGACTATTTTTGCCAATAATGAAAACCTAAGGGTATTTTATATAATTAAGTGATTTAAATAAACACTTATGGTATCGGTCTAGTCGTGATATAATACGGAATACTTATATAACTAAAGCACTAGCGAATGTAATAAGTGTTTATTATTAATACTTAAACACCTTGTAAACTTAAAAGTATATAGTCGTACACCTTCCCAAGAGCAAACGAGGAAAACGAATACAATAAACGTATACACCACCACACAAGTGATAACCGTATATATAAACTTGAAATTGTTATAGTTTATACATTGAGTCGTTAGCCTAAATATGTAGACTAAGACTTGACCGTATTTACTTAGGTAATTGACGGTGTGATTCACTACCTGCTTAGATATATAATATCAATCAGAGGACTACCTTCTAAGGTGAGTTCATAAACCCATGTTTTACTGTTATTTAAATAATTTACATCCTTGGGGTGAGAACATGCTTGTTTTACAAATTGGACGCAAGTGTACATTTTATACCATGATTACGTGTTTGCCTAAGTTACCATAACCCATTATGTCCATGATCATGAACTGTTAATTGCATAGATGTGATTGGGAATTACATTATGTGGGCGCGAATGTTATGAATAGATCTATTAGGGATTGACAATCCCCGTTCGGGTGACTAGCTATCACTGGGAACGAACGCATACCATGTCGAATTTGGGATGTTGCGGGGTTAGCACATCATTCACGGACACTTGTTGGCAAATATATTTGCATTCATATATGTCGAGCTTCAGTGTCATGAGCTTAGGAAAACGTAATTACTTTTTATGATGTTTGCATTTGTTGCTTAATCATACACTTGGAAATCTTGCGGTCCTACAATTGATTTACATAAACCTATGAATTCACCAACTTTATGTTGACGTTTTAAGCATGTTTTTCAGGTCAATAAGGCATGAGGTGCGATGATACATTGGAAGTCAATAATTGAAGAGTCAACACTTAAGATTTGGGGTCTTATTACATTTTGGGGACAATTGTTATAAACCGGAATCTTTATTTATATTGTTGAACAATTTGAAGCCATGGGCTTATGTAACAAACAAGTATTTTGTTAATCCAATGTATCTTTTTCAAATGACACGTTTAGTAGTCGTTCTCAGATCTTGTGCTATTGATCCGTAAATGTAATGCCCTCGGATATTCAACATTCCGCTGCGTACTCAGATTTGAGGGTGTTACATGTTACGGGTTGAACATCTTCATTGGGCACTATCACTCATGTGTATTTGATATACTTATATTGTTTAGCTTCAGTGTCACGAGCTTAGTGCATTTCGTAATAAATTTTTGTGATATTGTATTTGTTACTTTATTACAGGGAAATCTTGTTATCCGCTTCATTTAATTTAAAAACCTATAAATTCACCAACATTATTGTTGACAGTTTAAACATGTTTTCTCAGGTCAATAAGGTGTAAGTCAAGGATACATTGGGTGGTCGTCTTTTGAAGTCATATTATTATAAAGATTTACGTGCATTATATTTCGAGATATTGTTATGTTGTAAAATCTTTACATTATCCAGCTAAACAAGTTAAGCCTATGAGCTTTGTAAACGAGCCATTTATGAAATCCAAAGTAATAGTTTTTAAACGACTCTTTTAGAGGTCGTTCTTATAACTTGTGCTATTGATCTATGAAGTAATACCCCCGGAACATCATATTTCGCAGTGGCCCATTTTGAGGGTGTTACAGATTAGTATCAGAGCCAAGGTTATAGGGAACCAGGTCAAATATTTTTACTTGGTCTATAACCGTTTTCAAACATTGCGTCATTTAAAAGTTTTCAAGGGACATACATATATTACTTATTTTCATTTAGTATACATCACATGTCATGCACTATTTTAGCATTAGTTGATTATACTAAGTGCTTACATAAGTTATATACGTGTTAACATTTCATTACGTATATTACTGCTTGTCCTACATAATATACTTATACAAGTTTATATAATGGTTACAGATTTGCCATGTCAT
>BQNB010004103.1:60718-109969 GCA_026074375.1 Tanacetum coccineum | reverse complement strand
ACCTACACCTAATAAGCAATAAGAAATGGAATTAAGAAAGCCAAATAAGCTAGATGACAGCAAAGAGCATTTAACACAGAAGCATTAACAGGACTATAAAAGGACTAATTCTACTTTATGAGCTAGAATGGTTAAAATGCTAAATCAAAATCTATCAACCAAAAACAGAAGAATATTGATGCATTATAAACTGCATTTGATCAAAAAAACCATGGCTTAAATTCATTTTAAAAAGATCAATCCAATAAGCAGTTTGACAAGCTTTTGGACTAGCAGGCATGAATGAATGATAAAATAATTAGACAAAATAAGAAAAACTTAATCAAAGCTTATTTAACTAGAGTTAGGACTACTTATCCCAAACACCCCTTTAAGTTCTGGATTTGAATTTTTAAACTAAGAAAAGTTGAATTAAGCTTAGATATATAAAAATAGATATAGAGTAAAGCCAATAAAGGACAAATAAGCATCTACTTCATAGAGATAAGCACTAATGAATAAGCTAATCTAAAAAGCTGTTTTTACTAAAACTATGAAAGGAACTATTTAAACTTGAACTAAACTGACTTAAGCTATAAACTAAGCACTTTTAACTATATTTAGACAAGATAAGCAACAATAAGCAAAGCATGAGCAACAATAAGCAGTTTTATAAGCTGAAAAGGATAATAAGCTAAATTAGAGAGAAAGAAGATGTACCTTTGTCCCAGCTAAACAGGGACTTAAATGCTCAATTAAGCTTAAGTCAACAAGCTCTAGCTTGTTTGCATAAGCTAGTTGAAACCCATAAGCTCATCCATTGCTAGCTTATCTTCCATAAAGCTAAAATACCCAAACCTTAACCAATTGACTTGAAATTTAATCAAACAAGCTCAAATAAGCTTTTAGGGGCTTATTTGAGCTGAAAGAGAGATTGAGTACACATTATAGCTTATTAAAACATTTAAGTAAATTGCTTAAGAGAAAAATGAATTAAAAGAACATAAATTACTTTTAATGAAAAGTGCTTTTTATTAATCAAAAGGGAATTACAATAAGCTGAGTTCTATTACATTAAGCATAAAATAATCTAAAAAACCTAAACTATACTACTCTACACTACTCCTAGATGATTTGCCTTGTGTGATCCTTCTCCTATTTATAACTATATGATGAAGCTTCTAGGCTCTCAGGAGCGTCTTGAGCTTTAGATCTTAGCCATCCATATCAAACCGCCTCATAACCCAATGATCTTATCCCTTCATTCTTCTACACGTCACATCAACTAATGATTAGACTTTGGATAGCCAGCGTGGCATTGTAAGTGTTGTTAAGGGTGCGACAGGTTTTACTAAGAAACAAAGTAGTGTGTGAGGTGTGAACTGGATTTAACCCATGTGTAAAAATTGAGGGAAAGGAAAACATGAAAGAGATACAGTAAATCGTATTATAAATTAAGAGTGTTGACCCGCTTTTTGACTTGGGCCTTATGAAAAGGGAGTTGGGCCAAAATGGGTTAAGGGTAGGATTTATGGATTAATAGTTCTGGACTTAGTAAAAGGCTTAATGTTTTAATAAGTATAAAACTTATTGGGCTGACCCGGCCTAATAAAATGGGTACGGGTTGGCTCAATAAGAATGTATACGCCTTCGGCTTTGGTTTTTCATGCTCTTCCCAATCCCATGGTCATTTTTGTCTGTTTTGTTTCATTTTTTTTGTCCTTTTGTGCAATATCCGTTACTTGCAAGACACAATTCACAATACAAACAAATACAATGCATTTTTCTGTATTTATTGGTCATTATTGGTCTTTTTATCTTGTTTTATTAGGTAAAAGGTATGTGTATTTAAGCACATATCATAAGGTAATGATTCAATGCTGTTCTATACTTTTAGATCTGTCAGTAAATGAATGGAATCATATCGAAACTCATTAAAACGAGTATAATCTCAAGGTCTAGATCTAGGGTTATCGAAAAATTAAAATGTTGTTTGGAATTGTAATTGATTGGTGGGTTTAGGTGCGCTTAGGGTTTGTGATCTCGAATCTATGTCTGCTTATGTATAGATGTTTCATAGGTGCATGATGTGAATGATTTGGCCTTTGTTTTTTGATCAAAACCTAAGAAAAATGTTTAGAAGTGAGATGTTGTTGCTGGGATATGATCTATAGGATCACATGATGCTAGTTTGTTGTCCATTCATGAAACCCAATCTCTTGATATTCCAATATGATGATTTTCGAGTGTAGGTTGACTTTTGATAGTCAACTGTTGTTGTTTGTTGTTGTTAAGTGCGTATGTATTCATGAATTCACTTAGGAATGTATTGGAAGCCACAAATGCATGTCCCGTAGTGTTTAAAATGGTATTCGAATGCGTTTGCTTGTTATTCATATTTTGTAAGAAATATCCTTACTATTTCATTCTGATAACCTTGCTAGTTCTCTTGATAAATGCTTGATAGAGATTTGCTTAGATATACTCGATAGAAGTTTGATGAATATTCTTGATAGCGGTTTGATATAATTGCTTGATAGCGGTTTGCTTAAGTTTGCATGATAGAGATTTGAATTTATTGAATATTTTAATTTGAGGAGGCAAACCGCTACGTGGTAGCGGTTTGATGAAGATTATTTTTATTATTAAAATAATCCAAACTGCTATTTCGAATTTTTCTTAACTGGTAGCGGTTTGATATTTTTATTAAAATATTGATAGCTGTTTGGTCATGGTGGTTTGATTAAAATGAATATAATATTCAGAGCTGTTGGGTCATAACGATTTGATTAAAATAAATATAATATTCGTAGCTGTTTGATCATAGCGATTTGATTAAAATGAATATAATATTCATAGCTGTTTGATCATAGCGATTTGATTAAAATGAATATAATATTCGTAGCTATTTAGTCATAACGAGTTGATTAAATTGAATTAATTATTCATAGCGGTTTAACTGAAGTTTCTTGTGGTGGTTTGTCTAAATCACTTTATAGTGGTTTGCTCATTCCACGTCGTAGTAGTTTGGTGTCAAGAGGGTAGCGGTTTGGGCTAGAATTTCAAAGTTTTGGCACATTAGTCCCAATACCCTCTTACGGCCTAATCCAAAGGCACAATTACCTAGTTAACTCCCATCCGGGACTTGTTAACTTGTAAGTCTTCATCTGATATCTTTGACCAAAGCTGACTTAATCTCATCGTAATCAATCGAAGCATGTCAATCATCATGACTGATATCCTCATCTAACGTCAAATATATGTCATGTCTGCATATCTTTGTTGATATTCTTGTGCAGACAACATGGCTAATGAGAATGTTCCCGCTCCTGCTCCCACAAGATCTGATGATCAGATACTTCCATTTGCTGCTCGGGTGCCCATTGGAAAGAGCAACTTTGTCTTGGATCTTCAAAAGAAGCAAAAGAACCAAATCTTTCAGATCTCTTTGGATATTCTGCAAAACACAAACTTCTTCAGATCATCACCGCCTCAGCTTCTGTTCCAGGTATCTACATTCAACAGTTTTGGAATATACTTACATATGAGTTAAAGACCGGAGCTTACAGTTTTCAGTTGGATGAAACCCGGTTCGTATTTGAAGCTAATCTGTTGAGGGAAGCTTTAGAGATAACACCCATTGATCAAGCTCATCAATTTGTGTCACCTCCTTCGGGTGATGCAATCATGGACTCTATGAATGAGTTGGGCTATACAGAGGAAATTCACTTTGTGTCAAGAATGGCAGTGAATAACCTGTATGAGCCTTGGAGAGTAATATTGTCAATGATCAACCAATGTCTCACAGGCAAGACTTCTGGGTTTGATAGGCCCAAAAACCTAGTTCTTCAGATGCTTTGGGGGTATAATTACAAGTACAAATGTTGACTATGCTGAACTCATGTGGGAAGAATTTGTAGAAGCTATGCAGACTTTTCTCACAGATAAGGGCAATCTGAGCACTCTTCCTCAGAAGAGGAAGAAGACTAAACCTCATGTTATTCCTTATTGTTGGTTTACAAAGTTAATCATTTGACATCTAGGAAGAACTCACAACATTCACCAAAGGTCTGCATCTCCATTTCATCTTGCTGAAGAAGATCACAGACTTGGAAATCTCAACTTCATTCCCAAAGGAAAAGATGATGAAGTCTTTGGAATGCAAATTCCTAAGGAGCTGATCATGAACAATATTAAGAATGCATCGTACTACAACACTTACATGGAAATGGTTTCAAAGCATGATCAAAAAACTGCACCTGAAGAGGATTGAAAGAATAATCAGCAATAAAACCTGATAAGTCAAAGAAACCTGCAACTGCTAAGCAACTCAAACCAAAGCATGTTAAAGAGAAGTTAAGCAAACCAGCACCTACACCAAAACCTAAGGTAACACAGGAAAAAACCTCAAAGCCTTCTCCTGCAAAGCATCCAGAATGGGGTAAAGTGTAGAAAATTCACAAAGGAAGAGTCCTATCTAACTCATTGATGAATATGAACCAACTCAACCTGAACTTAAACCTGAACCCGAACATCAAGGTGAAGGTAAAGAATATTATATCGAACGAGCTATTCAGATAAGTCTTTTTAGGAATAGGGTCAAGCACATTTTAGCGGTGTGGCTATCTGAGAACCTGTAGTAAAGGACACCCGACCACTCCCTATGGTTAAAGGCAAGGGAAAGGCAATTGCAACTGAAGAACAAGCTGCACAATTACTGTTAGCTCTGCACACGCCAAAAAGGAGAAGTACCACAGACCAATTTATATTCTAGAGGTAGACTCCAGCTACTAAAGAGGCATCAGCTGGACCCTCCGCACAACCACAGGATAACGCATCTGCAAATATAGTTCATGATTCTCTGTCTTATGCGAATGCTAAAACAGGTGCTGATATAGATAAGACAAACAGTTGAGGTGATACTGAGATACTGCATATTAGTGAAGAACAAGGAGAAGATGTGGATAACCAGGTGAATCTAGAGAAAAAGACTATTGAACTTGATCAAGGCCAGGCTGGATCAGACCCTGGTAAAATTCTCGAGTCTCGACCTCTACTAGAGCAGGTACTCATGGAAGAAGACCAGGCTGGACCAGACCCTGGACAAAGTCATATGGCTCTTGCTGGACCAAACCCTGAGCCCATGCATGATGACTTCGTTGCCACAGTCTAACCACAAGTTCATGAAAGCTTAAAGCACACAACTGAAGAGCATGTCCAAATGGATAATCCACTATGCTCAACTGGGACTCTCTCATTCATGAAGAATCTGGATAACTTTAACTTTGGTGATCAATTCATTACTGACAAATCACCAGAAGATGAATCAGGTAACGGTAATGTGGATACCGAAGTTGAGTCCATGGTAACTGTTCTAATCCATCAAGCTTCGTCTTCTGTTCCTCCACTGTCCACACTCGTCATCGGTCTCTCACCACCAAAACCATTAAGCACACCACCAGTCTTTACAACTACAACAACAATAACTACAACAACCCTTCAACTTCTACCACCTCCTCCACAACAATAAAGCACAACAGATTCAGAGTTAGTTGCGCATGTCACAACACTTGAAAAGAAATTCTCTGATTGAGCAGAAGAGCAAGACTCTTGATAATACGACTTAGAATCTTGGATCAAGGGTTTTCAATTTAGAGCTTCGGGATCTTCCTCACAAGATCAATCAAACAGTCAATGATGTTGTAAAGGAGGCTGTACACATAGCTTTTCAAGCTCCACCTCGAGATCGCTTCAGAGAACTGCCCGAAGCTGATATGAAATAAATTCTACACCAATGGATGTTTGAGATAACATACCCTGAACATGTTGCTCTCTATGAAGCTCTTGAGGCATCTATGGAACGGGCAAACAAGGACAAATTCTGTGCTGAAAAGGACAAGTCACGTAAGAGACGCCATGACAATCAAGACCTTCCTCCTCATCTACCAGATTCAGATCCAAGTAAGAAGAGAAGACATGCTTCTGATGCTTTAGGCTCAACACAGCCTCGAGCTCCTCAATCCTCAACCTAGAAAACTTCTGACACTAGAGAGGCTCTTTTCAGCTCCTCCAGGCAGAAGTCTGCTCCTCATTCTGAACAACCAATTGAAGATGTGCCTATTCTAGATGATGTGAATATCTCAGATTCAGAGGACACAGATACTGCACATCTTCCTAAGATAAAGACCAGACCAGACTGGTTAAATCCTGTTCCAAAGGAAGACTTACCTGCTACTCTAGAACCAGACTGGGTCATTCCTCCAAAATAGTTACCTGAAACTAAGAACAATTAGGCAATGCACTTTTCAGCTCGTATCAAGATCCAGATGAATACAAGATACTACGGCATACTGGCGATATGAGTTCATTCATCAACTAGTTCTGCAAATGGATTAGAAAGAAGAAGCTGAGCAAAGCAGACTTAGAAGGCCCAACTTTCAAGGTAGTCCGACCATTTCACGACAACAACATTTCTCTTCAATTTCAGATGGAAGAGTATCACTTGCTGCTTACCGATCAAGTTGATTTGGTTAATCCTGAAGGTCAACGAGTTATGCCTGACGTGAGCTAACCATTACCTCTTGGAGGTTCACCAGGTCAGGTAACAATTCAAACACAATACTTATTCAATAAGGATCTAGAGTATCTAGTGTCAGGTGACAAAGGAAGAAGGTCAACGTTATCCATATCCATGCTGAAAGCGGCTCAATATCTATACTTTAGGCTTGAAGAACTAGTACCGTCACTATGGATTGAAAGTGAACAGGATTATGATACTAGTGCTGCTTATGGTATCTCCCACTGATGGTTTAAGCGCAAAGAATTCTACAACACAAGACACAGTGCCCCCTCTGATCGTAGTAAAGTCAGATCCCACATGCGGATTCTCAGTGTAGCCAGTCTCAAGACTTTTGAAAGATATGGGTATACCTTCTTAAAAGAGATTGTTCTTCGCAGAGCTGACTACAAGGAATACAAGATCTCGGAGGTTGACTTCAAAAATCTGCATCCGAATGATTTTGAAGATTTGTACCTGCTTCATCTTCAAGGTCAGCTTAATCATTTATCTGGTGCTGACAAAGTTCATCTCTTCAACGCAGCCAAACTGTAGATAAGGAACATCGTCATCAAAAATGAGTGGAAGATCTGCAGCTCGAGATTGAAAGTTATCAAACAAAACTCAATCTCACTCAACCTGATTAGGATGCATCTGACTTTCTATTTAAAGAAGATTACACCATAGTCAGCAAGTCGAGGGCGGTAATCTATAGAGACAAAAATGATCAGAAGAAAATGATGCGAGAGACTGAGATGCACAAGTTCTGTGATGGCACGTTGAATAGGATTATGGATAAGCTGGATCACATGGTTAAAGACTTCAAGCTGTTCAAGTACAATCCGGGCATGGAAACAAGAATTTGGTCTGAGGACGATAGAAGGAGGAGTAAGGAGTTTATGGAGGTGATCGAGAGAAGACTCAAGATTACGAGAATATTAAGGAGTCTCAAAAGCTTTGTTGGTGGAAGACTAATAGATGTTGACTACAAGCTTATTAAGAGAACTGAATGATTTCATCATTTTGATACTCAGGTCAATATCATCTTATTTTTGTATAATATATCTTGTACATTATAATAAGTATGTAGTGTGTCTTTAGGTGTTCAGTGACAAGTATAAAGTTTTTCAAGAGTTTTTCATTAAACTAAAATTATTTCAAAATCTTTTATACTTTTCACTCACACATACCCTCATAGATTAAAGGGTAGCATTAATATGTTCCCTATTCGACTTGTGGATAATCAGCACATTTTTCTCTTAGTTTTTCAACATATTCGAATCCATTGGTATCCAAAATATCAAAGGGTTTGAAATTTTTGACAAGGGGAGAAAATGTGATTTAAATATGAAAACCGATAAAAAATGTGATTTTGTGGACTTATGTGTATACTCTATCCTCCGTGTGCTAAACATTTTCATTTAATCGATGCAGATGTTGAGGGGGAGCGTTTCTAAAAATTCAAAGACAATCGAGGTACTAAAAGCTTTGATATTTATATCACAAGTACCTGATTGAGTTTTTCAATTGGTTTTATACCAAGGTGAACTGTACCAAAAGGACCGACCACGTGTTTAATTTTATCAGAGGTATAAGGTTTGTAAGGTTAGGTATTAGTTCCCATGATCCAGCCAGAACCGGAGCGATCTACCCAAGGACAATCCACTAGTTAGTGTTGAAATCCTTAGGTATGACATAAAAAAGGAGTAAAAGTGAGAATAAGAGAATAGTGTCAACTGAGATGGAGCTATTACTGGAACAAACCCAACAAGGTACTAGTCATGAAGTCTCGGTAAGCACTGAAGGGGTTGAAGAATGAAAAAGAATTGTAAGGATAAAGGGTGAAAAGAAAGATGCCCTCCATATACTTAGGCAGAAACCGGGTCAATACATCTACTGTCATAATCACAATGATGATTGCTGACATTGAAGAAAGCTGCCATAGACCCAGTGATACAATGCACAACCCTCCCTAACCACTCAGAATCTCTCAAGAGATTTCTATTTCATTTCTTACAGAGATTAAACACGTTATCTGTTAACTTTCTCACTCCGAGTTAGTTGATATTGAAAAGGTGGCAGTCCGCTCCAGCTTTTGATCACTAAAACCAAAAAGCACAATTTTGTCTAGAGCCAAGAGATCATCACTTAATTTCATTAGGACACTATTCCATTTAACGTGTTCTTCACATAATGTGAAAACAAGGATTATCATAAGAGTCCTACGTATTATCCTTGTGGTATTGCCAGAACATCCGAGTGATACTTAAGTATCAATCACGGTGAAGATGGAAATCTTGCTAGAGCCAACATCAAATAAGCTCTTGGTAGGTGACTTGTGAGATCCTAAATGGATCAAACTTGTGTCAACTGGAAAGAAACGATGGTGCAATTCTACACGAATCAAACTTGTTCCAGTATACGAATTGACGGTTAATGAACTTTGACAAAAGCTTAAAACTCTCGATGTGTTACAAAAACACTTTTACTAAGTAACACGTCGATTAATTTTCAAACCAATTTTTCTCTTTATTGCTAACTGTTTTATTACATGTTCATAAAAAGATGGAGATGGTGTCATCCTATTCTGGCAGAGACAAGTTCATTACCGCATGCTCATACTTGACCAACACATTCAAAGAAATCATGAAAGCTCAAGCATATGTTTCTAAGCTTCCTCAACTCTGATATCACACGTCCCTCTTGAAGTGGCCATGTATTAAAGTTAAATAACTTCAAGAACAAATTATTTAAGTTTTCAAGATCAAGAAAGGTATGAGCATGTCGGTCCGCATGACATAAGACCATAAGACGGCCAAAGATCACAAGATGATGATCAGAGATTAGATTTGGCTGATGATCTTAAGAAAGCTCGAGATCACATATCAAGTACAAACACAAGCCACAAAACAAAGTCCACTACATCAAAGTACAAGATATCACATGAAGAATCAAAGACTACGAGCTGAACATAAGACCAATCAGATGGTTGTTAAGCTTAAGTTAGTTTCTTCTGGGGTGACCTCACAATGGAAGATAGATGGGTTAGCCGAATATAGAGAGAGAAAACTTTCTAGTAAGAGAAAATGTAACTTGTATAATGAAATGACTAACCACCTCTTCCAGGGCATGGAAGAGGCTTAAATAGTATCTTACAAACCAACACATAGGCCTTGGCATGGGCTTACACGTAGGGTTTAATTACCTGGCCCAATACCGAATGTCATACGATTAACTATTGACTATGAGCTATAATGAACGGTAAAATACACAGGGTGACCAAGTATTTTTCTAATATCTAACACAAACTCAATTTGGAAATCTTCAGAGATATCTTTAAGATCTGCCCTAGAGTACAGGGTTAAGACTTTGATGCACTTCCTACTGATGAAGAAATTATATACTTCTTAATAGAACTTGGTTACATTGGGGAAATTAATTCACTAAATGATGTTGTTGTTGATCAGATGCATCAACTTTGGAGAACTTTTGCTGCTCTTATTAACAAAAGTTTGTTTGGAAAGACAATTGGTCTTGATAAGCTTTGTCTCTCTAGAGCACAAATCCTTTGGGGTATGTACCATTAGAAGAATGTAGACTATGTTGAACTACTTTGGGAAGATTTCATTTACCAGATTAACAACAAAGCCTATAAAAAGCAAGAGAAGATGTACTACCCTCGATTCACCAAAATTATCATTTACTACTTCTTTACTCAAGACAAGGCAATCTCTTGGAGAAACAAGATCGGGACGCACACCTCCAAGGATGACTATCTGATAAACACGTTAAGATTTGTCTCTGCAAAAGAAGCAACTCAAATCTATGGTGTTGTACTTCCTGAATCATTGACCAGTCCTGAGATGAAGGAAACCAAAGCTTACAAGACTTACCTTGGTTTTACTACAGGAGCTACACCTCCTAAGAAGGCACGAAAGTTCAAGAAACCTGCATCTCCTCAACTCTCTATTGTCCCAGTTTCACCTGAAGAACCTACGAGGAAGTCAAAGAGTGTAAAGAGACCTGCAAAGAATTCAACTAAGGCTCCAGCAAGAGGTGTTGTTATTAGAGAAACTCCTAAGATGCCATTATCTAAGAAGAAGGAAAAGATGACTGTTGAGAAGCGTAAAGGAATTGATCTTCTCTCTGAAGTGGCATTAACTGATGAAGCTCGGTATGAAGAAGTTAGAAGAAAGATTTTGAGGGACTTTCACAAGACTCATCCAAGTGGTTCTGGTACTGTAACCAAAACTGCTCCAAGTGTTATAAAAATCAAACCTTCTGTTTCAAATGAAGGAACTAGTGTTAAACCAGGGGTTCCTGATGTGACTGAAGAAGAATCATTTGAAAGTGGAGCTGAATCTTAGGGAAATGATGAAGATAATAGCAATAATGATCATGACTCAAGTGGTGAAGACAGTGATCAAGAGAATGACATTGATGATGACAAAACCCAATCAAACAATGAACATGAGTCAGATTCCGAGCATGAAATTGATGAGAATGAATCGGTTTCCGAGTCTGATTAAGAAGAAAATGAAGAAGATATAGGAGATGATGAAGAAGAAGTGAAGGACGAGTTTGTTAAAACCCCGTCCAACGATTCTGATGATGAAGATAAAACAAAGATTACTAATAAAGCTAAAGGTGATGAAGATGAAGTGATGGATTATACTACCAGTCAGCTAGACGATGATGTGGATATACGACTGAATAAACCAATTCAAGCTGATGATGAGATGGTTCAAAAGGAGGATACCGATGCTGAATTGGCTAACGTTCAACAAGGGAATTAAAATCCAGAGATCTCTCAAGTCATAGAAGATGCTTATGTGACACTTTCTACTATTCCATAGAAGACTGGAGTCCTAGTTACTAGCTCTTCTCACTCATCTGACTTGGCATCTAATTTCTTGAATTTTTCAGATATTCCCCATACTGATGCAGAAATTTTTTTCTCTAATGGATGTTCACGTTCATCATGAAGTACCAAGCCAGCAAACACTCACACTTTTAACTGTACATGTCTTTGTTATCACCGATTCTTCACCAGTATACTCTACCGTCATCCCATAATCATTACCATCCTTCACTCCTCCTCCACAACAATCAACATCCACACCACCACCAACAACTGAAGCTACAAATCCTCAATCTACACTTCCTGATTTCGCATCCGCTTCTAATTTAACAACAGAGTCACAGCATTGGAAAAAGATGTTTTTGAACTCAAAAAGGACGATCCACTTAAAACTCAAGTGACTGCTCTAGTAGACGAACATCTAGACGCAAGGCTAGTAGCCACCAGAGATGAATTCATGAACTACCTTTTGACGTTAATCACTCTAAGGATCACTGAGCAAGTCAAGATTCAACTTCCTCAGATTCTGCCAAAGGAAGTATCTAACTTTGCTCCACCAGAAATCCAACTCATGGTTACTAAGTCACTTGAGCAGGCGATTCTAGCCAAGGAGTCTTCTCAACCACAATCTTCATATGAGGCTGCTGCAATGTTTACAGAATTTAAGTTGAAGAAGATTCTTATCGATAAAATGGATAAAAGTGAATCATATCTGGCAGCTCCTGAACACAGAGAATGCTATAAAGGATTGATAAAATCTTATGATCTCAACAAGACTCTCTTCTCCACTTATGATAAAGTGTATTCATTAAAGAGAAACCGAAAAGATAAAGATAAAGATGAAGACCCTTCCGCTGGATCAGACCGAGGGTTGAAGAAGAGGAAGACTAGCAAGGATGCAGAACCAACAAAAGGTCCTAAAGCTAAAGAATCACAGTCTGGCTCATCCAAAGGCACCAAGTCTCAACCAAAATCTTTTGGAAAGTCTATTTAATCAGAGGAACCAGAGTTTAAGGTTGCAGATTCAGATATGCCACAAGATCAAGAAGGAAATCTGGGTAATGATGATGATGAACCCATGAAAGAGACTGTATCTAAACATGACTGGTTCTCAAAACCTACACAACCACAAGAACACACTGATCCTGATTGGAATGACAAAAGGACTCCATAACAAGGACCTACTCAAAGCTGCTTAATGACTTTTGCATCTTCTGCTGATAAGCTATCAAAGGCATTTGATGAATTGATGAGTACTCCTATTGACTTCTCTGTATACATCATGAATTGCCTGAAAATCACCAATCTTACTCAAGAAACCCTGTTAGGACCAGCATTCAAACTTCTCAAAGGCACTCGTACCAATTATGTTGAGTTGGAATATGACTTTGAAGAATGTTACAAGGCTTTTTCAGAAAAACTTGATTGGGAGAATCCAGAAGGCGGTGATTATCCATTTGATCTTACCAAACTCCTTCCTTTAGTCATGAGTGGAAACCGTTAAAATGTATCGATTAACTACTTCTTCAACAATGATCTCAAGTATCTGCAAGGAGGAGTTTCGAAAATGACCTACACGACTTCTATTACAAAGACAAAGGTTGTTCAATATGATTTTCCAGGCATTGAAGAGATGGTTCCAAATATATGGGTTCCTGTTAAAGTTGCCTATGATAAACATGTGTTATGAGGAATATCACATTGGAGAGAACAACGTAAGACCTTCTATGGATATGCACGGGGCTTGGAATCAAGACATGATGTATATTCTACGAAACGTATTCTAGCAGTAACTCAGGTCGAGGTAATAAGGAAACATGGGTATGGGTATCTAAAAGAGATTGTAGTAAGAAGAGCCGATAATGATCTTTATAGATTCAAGGAAGGCGACTTTCCATGTCTTTATATCAATGACATCGAGGACATGCTTCTCCTTGTTGTTCAGAACCGACTCAAAATTCTCTCGGGCGATGATGTTTCCGACTTCGCAATAGCTTTGAGAATGTTCACCAGAAGCTTGGTTATTCAGAAGCGAGTTGAAGATCTTCAACTCGAAGTTGTTAGTTACCAAAAGAAGATCAATGTCACCAAGCCTGAAACTACCAGACCCGGCCTTAGAAAAAGGGACCCATTCACTCCATATCAAGACCCTCAAGGATTCATTTATGTCGACAACCAAGAGAGAAACAGTTTGATGCGCTCAGATGAACTTTACAAGTTCAGTGATGGCACATTAACAAGGCTTCTAACTTCGCTTGAAGACTTTACAAATAATATCAACACGAAGTACCTGCCAAAGAGAACATGGAGTTAATTGGAAAAGAAAAGAGCTCATATCATGATCAAGGCGATTAACAAGCTGTAGAAGGAGAGAAGGATAATGAGGAGCTTAGAAAAAGTTTGTTGGTGAGAGACACTACGGAACTGACCTCCGGCTACTTCAACGAACAATATGACTTCGTCATATTTTGTTCGTCATCATAAGGTCATTTCTGTACTATTTTATAACTTTTGTGAATTAGTATTTTTTGTAGTGTAGACTTAAAAGTAGGCATATTAGTGTTTACGAGTCCCGACTTTTCAAATTTGTAAATTCAAAAAATGTTCAAATATAACATACTTAAACACCTATATATTCCACTTTAATTTGAGGGTGACGTATTTTATATGTGTTCAATAATCAGCTTGTTAATAATTGGCTATCTTTTCCCTGAAACCATGAATATTTGAATCAATTAATATCCAGAATATCAAGAGATTTTATATTTTTGATAAGGGGAGAAAATGTGATTATATATATGGTAATATGTGGATATTTTATTATCTCAAGTGTACGCTTTCCCATTTATGTGCGAATACTCTTTACTCGATTAATCGATACACGATGTGAGGTGGGAGCAAATGCGTTAAGTGATTGGTTGAATGTGTGAAGTACCAAGGACCGACATTTAACAATTATGTTTGTAGTTATAAGGTGTTTAGTTTTGGTATCCTTCCCCATAATCCAGCAATGAACTAGAGGGATCTTACCCAGGGGGATATTTCCACCAGATAGTGTGAAAGTCTTAGGTATGACAAAAAGGAGTTAAAGTGAGATTAAGGGAAAAGTTGTCGACTGAGATGGAGCTAAGTACTAAAACAACCAAACAAGTGGTACTATTTATGATAGTCTTGATGAGCGTGAAGGGGCTGGAAGAATTAAAAAGAAAAGTTAAGTTAAAGGTGTGAAAAGAAAGTGCTCTCCTTCCTACAGTAGGTAGAAACAGGTCATAGACATGTTGCTGTCTAGGATCACAAAGCTGATTACTAACATTTAAAGACTGGACATCATGAGACCCAATGATGATGCTACAACCCCTCTCTTGCCACTCAGAATCTATCAAAAGATTTCTGTTTCATTTCTCCGAAGTTTACATGCATTTTCTATTACTTTCTCACTCCGATGTTAGTTGGTATGAAATGTTGGCAGTCTGCTCCAGCTCCGATCACTAAAATCTAAGTGCACTATTAAGTCTAGAGCCATGAGTTCCATCTAATAAATGTCATTTAGGAACACATTTTCAAATGTATTTGTTGCTCACAAATAGTGAATTACAAGTAATTATTAAAGAGCTCATACGAATTATCCTTGTGATCTCTCCAGACTTCAGAGTGATACGGGAAAGTATTTCTATGTCGACGATGGGAAATCCTTCTTGAGCCAACATCAAACAAGCTCTTGGTAGGTGACTTGTGCGTTTCTTATGAATCAAATTTGTGACAACTGGAAAGAAATGATGGTGCGATTCTATATGAATCAAACTTGTTTCAGTATATGAATTGACGATTGATGAATTTTGAAATACTTAAAACTCTTGATGTGTCACAAAAATACTTTAGCAAGTGACACATCGATTGATTTCTTTCTCAAATCAATTTTTATTTTAATCGGTGAGGATTGTAATACACTAACATGGTCCTCTTACGTGCTGGGGTTACTTTGAGACGTTCTGGTTAAGAGAACATGTTGAGTACGGATGAATTCTAATAATATTGTTAGAAAGTATATCCAATACTTCAAGCTGGAAATACTGTCAAGGAGCATTCTTCTTATAACTGATCTACATGATCACAGGTAGTTAGTCCTCATGGAAATCGAAGGTTGTTTCAAACAAACACGACACCGCGATATGAAAGCCATATCGTTTTCCCCCAGATTTATTGCTAACTGTTTTATTTCAGGAATATATAAAAATGAACGTGGAGGTATCTGGTTCCAGCAGACTCACAAGATTCATAGCCACATGCTCATACTAGACTGACATTTATAAAGTAAAAATGAAAACTAAGTACACATGTTTCAAGGACTTTCGCTACTTTGGTCTACCATAAGTCCTGTCTTTGAAGCAACAAAGTGTTAAAGTTCAAGACTTCAAGAAAGATGCATCATTAAGCTTTCAAGTTATCGTATCAAGAAAAGTAATGGAGCATGTCAAGTCAAAGATTGCAAGACAATGTAAAGAGATTATGCTTGGTTGATGATCTCAAGAAGTTCAAGATCACATTCATATCAAGTCAAAGATACAAGTCAAAGCCTAAAGTCAAAGATCACTACAACATATCACAAGTTAATAATTGAAGTTAAAGACTATGAGCTCAAGACTAAAGTCAAAGCATAGTATGCTAGGTTTAAGTTTTGGTAAATTGGAGTGACCTCCCTTAGGGGGGAGATTGTTAGGAATACGAAAAGTATCGGTCACTTCCAATATAGTCAGTCGTAGCTCGTAGTAAGTCGAATAGTTAAGATAGAAAGCTAACCGGGCTAAAGGCCCATGGAAAGCCTCTTATGAGGCCCATGGACGGCCAATATCCATTGTATTTATACCCTCTCCACACATGGAGAGGGTGTTGGTTGTTCATTTTCTCACATAGTTAATCTAATATTCTCTTCTTTGTTTCTCTCTCTAAGTGATCATCCAACCACCTCTTTTTCTCTCTAAAAACTCTAGATCGAATCCCATACTATATGTGTTAAGATATTCTACAAAGGGCACTTGCAGTGTTGGATCAGCGAAACACTTCTTAAGGTTCAACACGTAAAATGTGTCATGAACACCATTCAATTCCTCAGGCAAATCTAATCGATAAGCCACTGGGCCTACCATCTCAATGATCTCAAAAGGTCCAACAAATCTAGGTGCTAATTTCCCTTTCTTCCCAAAGCGTGCCACACCTTTCCAAGGCGATACTTTGAGCAAGACATGGTCACCTACACTGAACTCTAGAGGCTTTCTCCTCCTATCGGCATAACTTTTCTAACGATCTCGCGCAGCCTTAAGTCTATCCTTAATCTGCGAGATCTTCTCAGTGGTTTCTTGCACTAACTCAGGTCCTATCAACTGACCCTCTCCAACCTCTTCCCATATAATCGAGGAACAACACTTCCTACCATACAAAGCCTCAAACGGTGCACATCTCATACTAGAATGATAACTATTGTTATACGAAAACTCAACTAATGGAAGATATCTCAACTTCCCCTGAAGTCTAAGACACACGCTCTAAGCATGTCTTCCAAAGTCTAGATTGTAGGCTCACTCTGACCATCGGTCTTAGGGTGGTAAGCCATACTCATGTCTAACCGGGTTCCTAAAGCCTCTTGCATTGACTGCCAAAACCTTGACGTGAACCGACTATCATGATTAGATATGATCAAGATCAACATACCATGCCTAGCAACAATCTCAATCAAGTAGAACCTAGCCAATCTATCCATCTTATAATCCTCACACATAGGTAGAAAATAAGCAGACTTACTCAATCGGTCCACAATGACCCAGATTGTATCATGCCCACTACTAGTCCTTGATAACTTAGTCATAAAATCCATTGTCATCCCTTCCCATTTCCATTTGGGAATCTCAGGTTGCTGCAGCAAGCCAGGCGGCCTTTGATGCTTAGCCTTAACCTTTAAACAAGTCAAACACTTACTCACATACACAGTTATGTAATTCTTCATACCCGTCTACCAATACCTATCTCTAAGGTCATAATACATCTTATCAGCTCCTGGGTGTACAGAGTACTTCAACTTATAGGCCTCGTCTATTATCAGGGTTCTTACATCACCCTCAACAGGAATCCATATTTGATCCAGGTAGTACAACGCTCTATCATTCCTAAGTTCAATCATCTCATCTAAATCTCTCTGCAATCCTGCAGACTCATCGAACGCCTCCTTCTGAGCTGCCAGTATCCTATCCTTGATACTTGACTGAAAGGTCATATTCATAGCTCTTACTCTCTTAGGTTTCACTCTCTCTTTCCTACTTACCGCATCAGCTACTACATTCGCCTTATCGAGATGGTAGCGAATTTTGCAGTCATAATCAAAAAGCTCTATCCAGTAACGATGTCGCATGTTCAATTCCTTTTGACTAAAGATATGCTAGAGACTTTTATGATTCGTATATATGACACTCTTTGTCCCATACAAGTAATGTCTCCAAATCTTAAGGGCGAACTCAACCGCACCCAATTCTAAATCATGGGTGGTGTAATTCTTCTCATGAATTTTTAACTGCCTAGATGCATAAGCTATTACCTTACCTCTTTGCATCAACACACAACCTAGTCCTAATCCGGATGCCTCACAATATACCATAAAATCCTCTAGTCCATTAGGGAGAGCTAGAACAGGTACATTACATAACTTATCCTTTAAAGTTTGAAATACATTCTCCAGCTCCTCACCCCGGTCAAAGGTCTTACTTTTTTGAGTTAAGATAGTAAGCGGCTTAGCTATCTTAGAAAAGTCCTCAATGAATCTACAATAATACCCTGCTAATCCTAAGAATGAATGAACCTCAGACTGAGTTCTAGGGGCTTTCCAGTTCTTAACAACTTCAATCTTACTAGGGTCTACATGAATACCACCTCCATTAATCACATATCCAAGAAACTATACTTCTCGCAACCAGAATTCACACTTGGAAAACATAGCATACAGTTTCTTCTCCTTGAGTAATTCTAAGACTAACCCTAGGTGCACTTCATGCTCTTCCTGGGTCTTAGAGTAAATCAAGATATCATCAATGAACACTATCACAAACTTGTCTAGATACGGCCTACATACTTAGTTAATTAGGTCCATAAATACCGTTGGTGCGTTAGTCAGACCAAAGGACATTATTGTGAACTTGAAATGTCCATAACAAGTTCTAAATGCAGTTTTTGGAATGTCATCCTCATACACTATCAGCTGGTGGTATCCGAACCTAAGGTCTATCTTAGAGAAGTACTGTAATCCTTGAAGTTGTCATCTATCCTATGGAGTGGATAACGGTCCTTAATGGCCAACTTGTTCAACTCTTTATTGTCAATACACATCCTAAAGGATCCATCCTTTTTCTTAACAAACAATACCGGTGCTCCCTAAGGTGATGAGCTTGGTTGAATGAAACCTTTGTCCTGGAGTTCCTTGAGTAGACCTGACAACTCTTCAATTTAGAAGGTGCCAAACGATAGGGAGACTTTGCAACCATAGTCGCTCTAGGGACTAACTCAATCCGAAACTCGATTTCCTGAACAGGCGGCAATCCAGATAGATCATTTGGGAATACCTCAGTAAAATCTTTCACTACTACGATTTCTTCTTGTTTCTTCTCTTTAGCCTTAGCACTCATTAACTACCTCATCTTTTCTTCTGGTTTCTCTCCTAATACTCTAAGCACCTTTCCATCTAGTAGTGGAATCCTCACTACTTTCTCATGATAAATTATCTCAGCCTTATAGT
The DNA here is from genome assembly GCA_026074375.1 of Tanacetum coccineum. NCBI lineage: Eukaryota > Viridiplantae > Streptophyta > Magnoliopsida > Asterales > Asteraceae > Tanacetum > Tanacetum coccineum. The sequence continues at coordinate 90,799 of BQNB010004103.1, read as the reverse complement.
CAGACAACCAATCCATTCCTATGATTACATCAAAACTCCCACTTCCAAAGGGAATCAAGTTAATGTGAAACACATGACCATCTATTTCTAGTTTGCAACCCTTAATGGCCTTATCAATTTCTAGTAGCTGCCCGCTAACTATCTCAATCTCATAACTAAAACCTAAATCATTGGGCTCTATGCCTAACAGAGGTATGAAAGTAGTGGAAATGAACCTATATTCGGAACCAGAGTCAAAATTGGGGGAAATGAAAAGGATAAATCCTCACAAATAGAATTAAGGGTTATGTGTGCGGGTTATGTAACTAATAATTTCACAAAAGTATGCTAAAAAAATAAATTTTAACATAAATTAGGCATGCTATTGTGAAAAATAGGACAAGTAAGCGTTCTAATTCTCCTCTACCCACTTGAGATATACAATGACCTAGTTGTATACATATAACATTAAGGACGGAAAATTAAAAGAATTTGATTGAGAAACTCCCTTGAGATTTGCTCGGTATGATCCTCCATGTTGCATTTATGAGCAAGAATGTGTGTAAATGTGGGTCTGAATACCAGCATGACTACAACACACAGAATTCTAGAATATAATTACTCCACCAAAGTCTTCTTTTTTGTTCAGTAAGGTCCTGTATAAGATATAAGAAAAACTAATGCAATTTATCTCTGGAATTTGACAGTTAGAAAACAAAAGCAAAAACAAACAAAAAACTGTACAGGAAGTCGATACGCCGTATCACAAAACCAAGATACGCCGTATTAAGACCTATAAAAATTATCTAAGGTACGAGTTAGATTGCTAAATACGTCGTATAGATAATCTAACAATAATGTTTAAATGCAGAAAATAAAAGATTAGATAACGTTCAGATAATCAATACGCCATATCCATTAAGGTTGGATATGTTGTATTGAAAGTCTAGGAAGACAGACTTAATAATATTTAAGAAAATACATTTCGGGTTGTCTCCCGGCAAGCACTTTTGTTTTCAGCAAAGTCTTTAAGTTATACTTGTCTTCAGCTCATCATTCCATCTCGTGCACACTTACGTGTCCATGTGTGAGCCATTCTTCAACCTTCTTGTTCTTTATATATTCTGGTCCCAAATTCAAGACTCCTTTGTAGAATCCTTTTAACTTTTGGTATGAATGCGAACTCATCATGTGCACTAACCTTCAGCAATGGCCACATCTTGCTGCATTGTGCATTAATTAGGTGTTTAAACCTTGGGTGTGATCACGCCATTTGGTAAGTTACACTATTATTCCTATTGTAAATGGTGATTATTCCATTAAACCGTCTTTCTTTGATACAAGATTCTCTATAAAATGGTGTGAGTCCCTAACTGAATAGATCTTTGCAGCCTACTAAGGGTGATAGCCAACTTGTATAAATATAGTTTGACTATATAGAAACACTGACTATGAATACTATGTGCTAATGCGGAATCTTAACACAAGTACTAAGAAGAACAATGAAAAACTAAATAATGATTTCTATTAATCTGCTTTGAGTGATTACCGATTACTAACTATGAGATATGATTATATGAGATATATATTGAACTTATATCTAACTATGACATGAGGGATCCTTTTATAAACCAAGGATAAACCCTAATAGGCTTACAAAACGCATAAAAGATAATACATATCTTTTTCTATAATATCTCATACATATCTCTTAAACGGTACTAACTAATTTCTACTAACAATCTAACTATCTGATCAGTACTTAACACTTTGTACTGTTAGTACTAATTATAACTATCGGTACTAACTATTATTACTAACAGTACTAAGTTAGGAAAACGTAATTCCCAACAATCCTCCCTTAAACATGAATGTTGAACTCTTTTAACTTCATGTTTCTTCAGGTTTATCTTCTTAAATTCATAGAGGATGTATCCAAATACTTTAACATATCTTGATCTTTAAACACTATCCATCTTCAGCAGCAACTTTGTCTTCTCAGCAACACAGCAACATCTTTTCAGCAACAATCCAACTAAGTTGGCTTTTTAGTTTTTGGCAAACTACTAGCCATAAACGGATTTGATGTTCCTTTACCAGTAGTTGTTTGCTCTGGGATAGTTAACTCTTTGTTTCAAAAATATGGTGACTTAATTACCATACAGTTTTTGGTAAACTGTCAACCATCAACGGAATTGATTTGTCTTTACCAAATACTGTTTGCTTTTGGACTAGCCAATGCTTCATTGCCATAACATGGTGCATTGATAAACCATATAGTTTTTAGCAAACTATCAGCTATCAACATATTTGAGTAGTCTTTACCAAGAACTGTTTGATCTTGGACTAGCCAACTCTTCACCAATGAAGCAATGTGAGTTGAAAACCCTACAATTTTTGGTAAATTTTCAACCATAAACAGATTTGAGAAGTCTTTACCACAAGCCGTTTGCTTATATACTAGCCAGTTCTTATGCCTATTAAGCATGGTGAACTGATGACCATTTGTTGTGTGGTGGTTAGCCAACACTCAAACCCTTCTCAATTCCATTCACAACATCATTCTTCATCTATCTATTGCTTAATAAATCTTATCAAATCAAGAGCAACAGAACTTTCTCTTTCAACTTCTAAACCCAGATCAAGCATTCTTTGTAATAACTCCTTAGAGAGAGGATATCTTCTTTCAACTAACATATGAATAACTATCCCATCCTCAAATTCTAGTATGCAGACTCCACAAGATTCATACAACCTCCATGTGACAATCTTCCAATCTTGTTGACCACTCCAGAAGTCACTTTGTTCATTTCCTTCTGTTGAGGATTCCATCATAATCTTCAAGTCTCCCCAAAGAATCAATGCAAATCCATCTAATGTAACTTCTGAGTACTGCTCCCTCATCAAGTCATACAAATGAAATAGATCTTGCCTATCAAAAATATGAAGTACCTCCATGAGATAGTTGAATGCCCTAAAATTCCCATTGGCTCTGTAGATAACAAGATAATCTCCATCTGGTGATGATACCTTGTTCAATCTAGCAATAACTGATTTCTTCTCCATTATCTCACTATCTAAGATACTCTCAAATGTAACAATCTTCAGGCATTTTTTATGTTCATCATCACTGTCAACATCCGATTGAGATCTTTTCTTTTTCCTTGCAATCATTTTGATATGACCACCCTTTCTTTTCTTAGTACCTTCTTCTTCTTTACCCTCCTCCTTGACACTTTCATTCTTAGAAGAATCAATTCCTTTTTCATTCATCTTTTTGATCAGTCTTTCATCTTCAGCAGACCCAATAGAAATGAAATCTTCATCTGACCTTTTAATCTTTTCATACAGAGCTTGTATTTCCTCAAACTTCTTGGTTTTCAAATCAGAATGCTTGAAGTTTCCTACATGCTTCAAGTAGGTCATCATTTGATTTCTCAGTTGATTCTTTGTAGGTGGTCTGTTCCTGATAGCTTCTGATCTTTGTTGAGCAAGGAATTTTCTTTGAGCAGCAATTGTGTCATGAAGGAATTTTGCTCTTTCTTCTATTGTAAATTGCTCTCTTTCTTCTTCTTGAAGCTTTTCAGCAAGAAGTCTATCAGCCTCAATTCTTGCCTTTATGTCATCATAATTTCTTATGAGAGCATCATTGGTAGCTTCTTCTTCAGCTAATCTTTTTCTTTCCTCTTCACCTTCCCATTCTTCTTGTACCTTCCTAGCCATTTCTTCATCACTGGCAAGCTGCTTAAACTTCTTTTCAGCTTCAGGAATACCATCAGATTCACTTTCAGACTCATCTTCCTCTTCAATTTTCTTTTTCCCTTTGTCTTTTGGATCAATCTTTGGAAGAGGCTTTAATGTCAATAATGATCTAGTTGAAGTAGGCCTAGGTCTCTCAGTCTCTTCAATATCCTTAAACTCTACTCCTTTCTCCTTCTCTCTTGAAACTGCTTTGGCTTGACTCATGTTGAGAAGAACCTGAGCTATTGTTTCATCATCTCCAAATATTGTAGAAGTAGGTGTTTGAGTAGTTTGAGTAGCCCTTCCTCCTTCAGTTTGATCATCAGTACCTTCATCTGTTCTATCGGTACTATCTTTCTCCTTGTCGGTACTAACTTTGGATCCGTCAGTACTAACTATTGGTCTGTCAGTACTAACTTTTTCCTTGTCAGTACTAACCTTTTGTTGAGCAGTACTAAGTACATCTTCAGTACTAAGTACATCTTCAGCATTCTCCTTCTCTTCATCCACTACATCTCTTGTCCTCCCCACATCTTGAGCATCCTCAGTCTCCATATAATCCAATGTATCTTCAGGAATCTCATCAAATAATGGATCTTTATGGACTGATGGTTCAGCTTTGGCAGACTTCCTCCCCTGTTTGGATACATACTCCTTTTGCATCCAGTTTTTCTTTAAGGATCTCTTTCCTGCCAATCTTTGCTTCAATGAGACACTCTTCATCCATGCTCTGTGGTGTGTGATAACAGGTTTGGCTTGCTTCTTGAGCTTCTTGATCTGTGCCTTCAAGTGTTGAATTTCCTTGGCTTGATCTGAAACCTGTGTACACAAAGAGATACAAAGATCATAGACACTTTGGAGTGTCATGTCACCCTCATTCCCTGAAAGGGATTTATCACTGGATGACTGACCTCCATGATTCCCACCAGAACTTTCTGGAATAGAATCAGGAATAGTGGTAGAAGGTGAAGGTCTAGGGGATGGGTCAGACTGAGGGTCAACAGTTGCTTCACTTGGGTGAGGAGGAGAGGGTGTAGGTTGTGCTTCAGATGGTCTTTCTGAAGGGGCACCCTCATCCTCAGTTGGTTGTACCAACATAGAAGCAAATAAAGGTGTGACTTTCCCTGAAAAATGTTTACCCTTTTTAACCATAAAGGAAAAAACTTTACTTGTCAAAGCATTTACAGGAAAATGATCTAAAGGTACAGGTACATTCTCTAGCTGTTTATCTAAAAAGATTGAAATGAAACGTGGGTACATTACAAACTTCTTCTTTGCATCTAAATGTCTAAGCATACCATCAAAAATTAATTTTGAAAAATTATATTTTTGATTAGATGTTAAGCAAATTATACTGCAAGTGAGCAATAGTTAGTATGAATTTGATCCAAGAGGTGCTTTCTTGAACTTAATTACAATGATTTATTGTATGAAATAGAAAGAAACCTCCATTGGGGTGAAAATCAAAGCTTTGTTCTAAATGTTAACTACAGGTAAATCCCCTCATACCCATAAAGCTGTATAAATCAAATATAGCCTTATTAGGGAGTGGAGTCTATCCATCAGCATCATCAAAAAGACGAAGCACTTCTTATGATGCTTAAAGAGATAGACACCAGGCTTGTCCTAGACTAATTTGACAGTAAATGTGCCTAACGTGTTGATTATTTTGGACTTAGCAGACGACCAAAACGTTCAACAAAATGTAGTAGTAACTATGGTACTTACAGTGAGGCATGATGAATGACTTCGCTGTAAGAAAATCAATGATCTCATTAAACTCGGCATTCCCATCAGTCTTATCAAATATGCAAACCTATGTTTGCTTAGGGAACGATTCAAGACAAACATTATTTTCGATATGACGTGATCGTCGATGAGAGAGAGATTAGGGCAGTGTATAACAGAAAGTATTTTGAGAGTAGTGATTATGTAGTGAACTGTGTAATATGAGATGAGTTTATATAGTGTAGGAACCTTAACTTCAAGGTAAAACGTTTCAATTTACTCTTTATACCCTGGGGCCGGTATTTTTCTTATGTCTCTTATAGCTTTTCTGGGACTAACTTTTGCCCATTCCGGTACTAACGCTGCACTGTCAGGTCTAACTATTGCCACCAAGAATGAACAATTTTAGGTAACATCAGTGCTTCATAGTACCATCTAAAGCTCCTCCAATGACTCTCTTAATCCAAAGAACTTCTTGAATATGATGCTTATGGTTAAAATGCGTCTACACACTGAACACTTCATACAAACTGTACAACACAGCCATGTGCCTCCCCTTAACTAATGCTTCTTATGGATTGATCATCCCAATAGAAACAACCAAGAACTGGAACCTGCTAACATCAAATGCCTTGGTTAGAAGATCAGCTACATTGTCATCAGTGTGGATTTTAAGCACCTGGATAAGTTTCTTCTCATAAGCATCCCTTATGAAGTGGTGCCTAATAGCAATATGCTTTGTTTTGGAATGATATACTGGATTCTTTACAATGAAGATTGTGCTTTCATTATCAATGTAGATCTTTGTGTTCATAAAATTAAACCCATAGTCTAACATTTGATTTTGAATCCACAAAACTTGCCCACAACAGCTTGACACGCAGCAAACATATTTGCCTCTGTGTGTGTGTGTGGTGTGATGGTCTGCTTTTTGCATTGCCAAGAAATAAGTCTCCTGCCAAGAAATTAACAACCTCTTATTGTGGATTTCCTGTCAAGATTTTCTCTCAGTCTAGTAGTCACTATTGAGTAGGCTTCCAGGTTCAAATGAGGACACTCTTAGGATACCAAAGGCCCAGTTGGGTTTGCCCTTTAGTATACCTAAACATCTCTTTTGACACACTTAGATGGGAGGTCATTTGGAGTGACCTGAAACTAGAAAAAGCACAGACTACAAAACATAATATCTCATGCTAGAAGCAGTCAAGAATTAGAGGAAACCAATCATGGAGCTTTAAAGATTGGACCATCCACATCACTGGCTTTCCTCATCCTTGGACTAAAGCTTTTGGGTCTCAATTGGTTTGTACTAGCAGGTCTTAACATTGACAAAGTCATACTTCTTCAGGATTTTCGTGCAACATATTTATTCTGACTTTATAAAGATACCTCTGCTTTGTGTCTTGATTTGTAATCCTAAGAGAAAGAAAGTGAGCTCTCCATAGAACTTAATCTGAAATTACCTCTTCATTAATGCCTCAAATTCATCACACAATGATTTCTTTGTAGATAACAAAGTATGATAATCATCTCAACATAAAACTTGTACATAGATGATTGTCATGTTTGTCCTTCTTAAGAAAAGAGTCTTGTCAATAGTTCCTCTTCTGTATCCATTCTTTAACAAGAAAGTAGATAAAGTAGTATACCAGGCTCTGGGAGCTTGGTGTAACCCATAGAGAGCTTTCACCACTTTGTAGACCTTCTTAGGATATTTAGGATCTGAAATCTGGTGGTTGTGACAATAGACCTCCTCCATAATTTTTCCATTAAAGGTAACGGCACTTTTTACATCCATTTGATAGACTATGAATCCCATGTAAGAGGCAAAGGCTAAAAAGATCCTAATGGCTTCAATCCTTGCCACAGGAGCAAAAACCTCATATCATAATCTATCCTTATCTTGCCTATCTCTTGAGCAACTTTACCTTGCTTTTTTTCTGACAACAAATCCTCTCTCATCCTTCTTTAATTTCTGATAAACCCATTTTGTATCCAATTGTCTTCTTCACCCTTTAAGGCAAATATACAAGAATCCAAACTTTTGAATCTTTATCTGCAGCAATTCTTCATTGCAATAGCATCAACTCCAACTTTCATCTTCAAGTGCTTTTGAAAATCTGCTTGGGTTCATTTTGAGACAAGAAAACAAAGCAAATAAATAATGCTGAAGTCCTTTATGATTATCTTCTTTCTTTGCTTTTGAAACATAATTACCAAAAGCTTCATGAGGCTCCAGAACTTTTAGTCACTTTACTTCTTGTTTGAACTGCTGATTTTGGATCTCCAAGTATTAAAGTTAAAGGGTGAATAGAATGAATCCTTGATGTGGGAATAGGACTAACATTCACAACAAATTCTAAATTTGTGAAATCAGCCACTACACCCTCATCATCATACGATGAATTAGTAAAAATACCATCAGTAAGATTTTGATAAATGTCCTCAAGTGCAGGTATTTCTGAATCATCTTGTTCATGATTGGTTGGATTGGAGAGGGATAGTCCATCATTTAGGACTGCCTGTAGAGTTAGTACTAACTTGGTGTGCTAAAATATTAACTATGGCGTACCTGCTAGCTTTACCCAGCTTTATTCCTACTTGTATACGCAAATTCTCAGTTTCTTGTGCAAATTCCTTCCTGAGAGCTTCAGCTGCATCATTATCATCCTTTTCTTGCCTCTTAAGTCTTTCAAGTTCATCCAAAAAGACTTGATCTTCCTTATCTACTGGCTTCTCATCTGTCTTTAAGTTAGGATGTTTGTTAGATACTTCACCTGCATACTTTGCTATTAATCTCTTGATTGTTGAAGAATAAGAATACCATATAGGCAGATTCATCTTCTTTTTTCAGAATCCCTTATATCAATAATGTCTTCTGTACCTGCATTTTGATTAGCTTCTTTTTTGGATCCTGTATTATTTGTTGCTTGAATCTCTGATATTACAGGTTGATATTCATAGAATCAGTTAAATAAATCAAGATCAAATAGTCCAAGTTGGTCCTTTTCCATGCAACAATTTGGTTTATTCTCTAAAAAAGGTTATGTGCAGGTTCTTTCAACTCATCTTTTGATTCTAAAATTGTTTACTCTATAAAAGCCTTGCTTGTAGAAGAATTCCCAAACTAAAGAACCCTTCATCTGATTTCCCAGCAAACTTGCCCACGGTGGCACATGGTATCTCAAGTAGGTCACATGGCACCCAAAGGTCTCTATATAACTAAGAATGGCTTTTTACAGTTATACAGTTTCGAATAGAGGTGTCTTATTATGATGCTTGGTCTCTTAATACCCCTTTAAGAGAATAACAAGCAGTTCTAACTGCTTCAGCCCAAAAAGTGTTAGTAAAAATGAATTGCTAGCATTAGTCTTAGCTGCCTCACATAAGGGTCATGTTCTTTCTTTCAGCAAACTTCCATTTTGTTTGGGAGTTCTGGCAGTGTACTGTATTCCGTCTTGATCCTTTTTGACCCACAGAATTCAATAACTTCCTTTGTTCTTGAATTTATGTACCATTTATCTCAATCTAATAGTTTTAACTTTTTTATTCAATTGTTCTCAATTTGTTCTTATAAAGTCCTTAAAGGTTTCACACTAGTTTCATCCTTAGTTCCTTAAGAAAAAAACACTCAACTAAAACCTGCTAAAATCATCAGTTGATAACCAGGCCATAAGGCTATGGTTTAAAACTCCTTTCAGTTGTCAGGTCCAAAACAAAATCCATATGAAGAAGTTGTAAGGAGTGGTAATATAGCTCACTGATTTGCGCCTTACAGGAGGGCCTCTTGTGTTGCTTTCCTTTTCTGTACAAGTAAACATCAAGTGTGGTCATTTAAAAATCTTTTGAAGGTAAACCTCTTACAGGTTCCCTTTATAAGTTTGTTTAAGTTTTTGAAGTTTACATGACCCAACCTCCCATGCCATTTGTTAGATTCTGTAGTATATTGGACATCATAACACAAGCATGGATGATTGGGTTGGCTAATTATCTAGAGAGAGAAAGTGAGGTTTCTAGTGAGAGAAAATGCAATAGCATGAAATGTGATAAAAAGAACAACCAACCCCTTCCCATGGCTGGAAAAGTGTTTATATACAAGTGTTTGTGAGCTTTATGGGCTTGAGTATGGGATTATACTTAGGTAAATAGACCGGCCCACCCAATACGAATGCAATTACGCTTACTTTCTAACTACGAGCTAAGCTATACTAAACGATACACGGGGGTGACCGAGTCTTTTTCATAATCCTAACAATCTCCCCCTAAGGGAGGTCACCCCATAAAATATAATTTAAATAATAGCATTCTATGAGTTGATCTTTGACTCTAGCTCGTAGACTTTGATTCTTTATTTATTGACTTCATTGTACATCTTGTAGTGATCCTTGAGCTTTGTTCTTTAGACTTGTGTGATCTTCGAGCTTTCTTTGAGATCATCACCCACAATAAATCTCTTAATCATCCTCGTTGTGAATTGTTGCCTTCATGTGATGTTGTGACCTTCGGACCCGCATGCTCACACTTTTCTTGATCATGATACTACTTCTCAGAGTTGCGGAAGCTGTGTTGTAGGTCATTCAGTTGTCATGATGTCTTTACTTGGAAACATTAAGTGTGAGCATTGGGTGGTGAATTGACTCCACTAGAACGAGGTATCTCCATCTCCATCTTTGCTTGATCATGTAATAAAACAGTTAGCAATAACAGTCTTGCTACCGTCGGGATTCCTGCATGTATACGTTAGTAATAAACAAACGAAAGTGTCTTTGTTCACTTTCGTTGAATAAGGTTGCAAGAACCACGGTTCCCCGTTAATCAGTATAAATACTGCCTGTGATCAGGTAGAATTCCAAAGAATCTCCTTGACAGGGTTTCACAGCTGTGCTAGCCGTTCTTAAACCGGAGCGTCTCAAAGTAGACAAAGCACAAAGTGAGTGAACCAGTAAATTAGAAACCCACTGATTAATGAGAAATTGATTTGAAAATTAGTTGCGTGTCACTCAGAAAAGAGTTTTTGTGACGCATCGAAAGTCTTATATCATAAAATCAAATTTCATCAGAAACACATTTGTTTTGAAAGATATACACAGTCAATGTGCTCGAAAATTAGTTGTTGAGCACATCGAAAGGTTTTTTAAAAACAACTCGTCAATTCATATACTGGAACAAGTTTGATTCACTTGGAATCGCCCCATCGTTGTTTTCCAGTTGTCACAAGTTTGATCCTTAAGAGGATCTCATAAGTTACCTATCAAGAGCTTGTTTGATGATGGCTCTAGAAGGATTTCCATCTTCATTGTGAGTACTTACATATCACTTGGATGTTCTGGCAATACCACGAGGATAATGCGTAGGACTCTTAAAATCTTGCTTGTCATCACAGTGTGTGATGAACAAGCATAGTTTGTATTAGTGTCCTAACGAGATTTATGGATGATCTCATGGCTCTAGACTTAATAGTGCACTTTTGGTTTTAGTAGTCGAAGGCTAGAGCAGACTGCCACCTTTTCAATATCGTCTAACTCGGAGTGAGAGAGACGATAGAAATGTATTGATCTTCATGAGAAATGAAACAAGAATCCTTTGAGGGATCTTGAGTGGCTAGGAAGGGTTGTGCAACATATCACTGGGTCCATGATACTTGTCTTCAATGTTGGTTGATTGCTAACAACATATGTAGTGACCCGATTTCTGCCTAATGTTTAAGGAGGGCTGCTTTCTTTTCACCCTTTATCTTAACATTTCTTTTTCATTTTTCAACCCCTTCAGTGCTTACTGAGACTTCATTACTAGTACCTTGTTGGGTATGTTCCAGTACTAGCTCCATCTCAGTCCGCACTATTCCCTTATTCTCACATTACTCCTTTTGTAATCATACCTAAGGACTTCTACACTAACTAGTGGATTGTCCCTGGGTAGATCCCTCCGGCTCTGGCGGGATCATAGGAACATGTACCTAACCATACCATCCTTATAACTCTAATAAAGTAAATACAGGGTCATGTCTTTTGGTATTGTTCTCTTTGCCATAAAGCCATTTGAAAATCAATAAAGGTAGCGATCTATACAAAACATCAAAAGCATTATACCCTCATTTTTGATTCAAGGAAACTGCTCCCCAGCAACATGTGCGTTAGTCGATATTTCGAAATTGTTGGGCACATGGAGAGGAGTAAACCTGCTTGAGTCTTAATAGATAACACATTATATCAGATTTAAAAATTAAATCACATTCTCTCCCTGATCAAAAAATGTTCAATACCCTTTGAGACTTAGATCTCAATTATATAATATGTTAGAAAATTTAGGAGAAAATGTGGTCTGATTAAATACAAGCCGATATTGGAACCTATATATGCTCCCCCTCAATTAATGAGGGATTCTGTTAGTGTCAGTTATGATGAGTTTATAAATGATTTAGAGTTTAACGAGAAACTCATGAAAAATTCATTAAACTGACACATAACACTGATTACCACACTACTTATTGATGCACAAGATTGTGTATGAGACAGGACCTGAAATGTTCAAACCGAAAGTGGCACAGTCATTTTGGTCTATGTTAGCAATCTGTAGTCCGTCTTGATACTATCCAGATGGAAGTTGTCAACGCTTCCCCCGAACCAGCAATCCTTTCTTGAGTAGATTCAAATATTTCTTGCAAGCCGCATTAAGAAGACTTGATGTATAAAGCCCAAATATTCGAAGTACACAAATCATTCGAAACCGTAACACCAAAGTCAATTAAGTCCCGGATGTCTGAATTTCTCCTTATATGATAATGACTATCTAAAGGAATCATCATACTTATCATACCTATGTGTACCTCTTTTGTCAACAAATTCTACTCCTTCAAAAATAAGCTTAGTGATTAACTGATTGGGGAAATGTTAATCGAATCAGAAACATATCTTCAACTTCAAAGCTTCTAAACCTATACATAATTATTTCCAAACAAACCGTACGGAATCAGTTTAAAACTATGAGGTGTTGGCAATATTGATCGAAATGTAGTTTAAGCCTAAGCCCACTAATCTTGAAATTATATTTAAACGCCACTAAAGTTAATAACTTATACGAAATGAAGCCCTTGGAGTAAAAACTCCCCCTCACTATTATATCCCGTTAAGTTAAAACGTTTCCATATATTACACGAGACATGTTTGAAGATAATTCGAAAACACTTTCTCCCCCTCGAACAAAGATCCGTATTCTAATTTAAAGATCTAAGATTAAATTCGTTGTCAAAATTTCATGAAAATCTGTTTGAAGTGTCGAAAATATGATTCTGATTTGATTAGAAACACTTCAAATGGTTTAAACCGAACTTGATTTATGAAATCAATATTTTTGAGAAAAAAATCATCGGTTGATAAAAACTAACAAATGGCAAACTCGGTCCTTTTCGGATGTCAAGTTAAAAGAAGCAACTTCCTATTGCCCATAAGTTTTCAATCTACGTCCTAAGCTGAAACACAAAACTCAAAAGACTAAATTGAGTTACAGTTAATTAACTCCCCTTTAAATCATGATCAGTATTATTTGACAAACCTTTACCGTTTACCCTGATTATTTAGAAGATCATTAGAAAGATTATTAGCACATTTCTCCCTCTCAAATAATGTCAACCGTTTCTATTAAAGAGTTTAGGACATTGTTTGAGGGATAAGAAAATTACTTAAAATCTTTTTCTGATGAGAGACTGAGATGACTAGATTAGTTTTGAAAGACAACACCAATTTCCCAATTGTTAACACAAATAATTTTTAGAAAATACATAGACGGAAAATTATTGTGGATAAATAGAAGACTTCTCTTCTGATCAAGAAATTGCACTTGAACATACATTAAGTCGGAGTTGCATGGAATATAAAAGTAATCATGCCCTAAGAACTTACATCACCCCGTTGTTAGGAATAACCGTCTTTTTGGCGACGAGCTTTCCTTATTTTTGAAAACCGGGTTGCCTATCAGAAATAATAGCAAGCCATAAAGACATGTTTTGAAAAGTTTAAACTTCCGTTCAAGCCTCATTTAAAGACCCTGTGGTCATTGATTGAATGACAAAACCTAGGACCGTAAAATGTTATACGAAAAACGAAGACAAGTCTTGAAAAACTATTTTTTTAATCAGTTTTTATGGATTTTTGTGGTTTTTATATTTTGTATTTTCTTTTGATTTTGAATATGTACATATTACATAGATACTTGAAGCAAATTCGTTACTCATCCTTATCATCCTGAAGACTTTGATTGTCCTCTTGCTCATACACTTCAAGTCCAAGCTGCGGGAGAATGAATTTGAATCGTTCTCTAGGCAGTGCCTTAGTGAATATATCCACGAGTTGATACCCTGTCCTCACGAAAATACAACTCAACCACTATCACCTCCCCTTCTCCACTTGTTCTACTGATGACAGAATGTCGGATGTCGATGTGTTTAGACTAGGAAGTGCTGTACGTTGTTTAGCAGCATAAAGCTATGCACTCTTGTTTGTCAACAATACAGAGGGATGTGATTGTATGCAAAGCCATAATCCGATAATTGAGACCGCATCCATAGGATTTGGGCACAGCAACCAGACATCGCGATGTATTCAGCCTTTGTAGACGAGATGGACGTGCTAGTTTGCTTCTTTGATGACCAGCTAACTAACTTATCACCAAGGAACTGAGCACTACCAGATGTGCTTCTTCGAGTGTCTTGACAACCTGCATGATCTGCGTCTGCGTATGCTGTTAGTGCCATGGCGGTGTCTTTTGGATACCAAAGACCCATATTTATGGTTCCTTGGAGATACCAAAAGACCCGTTTAACTGCTTCAAGGTGCTTTTTAGTGGGCTTAGATTGATATCTAGCACACATGCACACAGCAAAAACAAGGTCAGTCCTACTGCTTGTGAGATACATCAGGGATCCAATCATACTGCGATATTGGGTCTGGTCAACAGGGATCCCTGAGAGGTCCTCATCCAGTTTTGTTCGCTCCACCATGGGAGTGTCAACAGGGTCACTTTTATGAAGATCAAATTTCTTTAAAATCTCATTAGCGTATTTAGATTGATTTATGAAAATGCCTCTAGGATTCTGAGAAATTTGTAAGCCTAAGAAAAAGGATATTTGACCCATCATCGACATTTGAAATTTAGAGCTCATTTCATTAGAAAAACGGTCGAACAAAGTCTTTGGGGTCGGTGAAAGGACAATAAGATATCATCAACATATATTTTTGAACATGAAGAATTTGTGTTTGCCTGTTTTCCGAATGACACAGTGTTGGATCGACTAAACCCTTGGAGAATCCTTGTGCAGCAAGAAACTTTCAACAAAGTGTCATACGCACCCCGAGGTGCCATACTTTAAGACCGTAAAGAGCTTTGCTTCAGACGGTAGACATATGTGGACACTGGTCAACGAAGCCTTTCTGGTTGGCTACACATATACATCTTCTTAACTCGCCATTTAAGAATGCAGTTTTCACGTCCATTTTGATAAACTGTCATGTTTTTCTTGGCAACATAGGCAAAAATAATTACAGATAGCTCAAGGTGTGGCACCGAGGCGAAGGATACTTCTAATCAAGACCTTCTTCTTGAACTATATCCTTAATCCTACAAGGCGGACCTTGTTTTTCAACACAGTCACCATAGCATGTCAAGTTTTAACCTTATAAATCCACTTGAGACAATAATCATGGCACCGTATGGAGTGGCACTAATTCCTACACGTCCAGTCGATCAAATTCAGATGATTTTCATCTTCATGGCTGAAACTCAGAAGTCTTCATACACAATATATTATGAAGTTTTTTTGTTCGACTTTGGATAGTACTGAATTGTAGAAGCACCACAGAGCATCTGTAGCAAGCTGTTTCCAAGTGGATACCGGTCGAGAAGGGTTCTCAATAATATTATCAAGAGGATGAGAGTCGGTCCATTTTGGAGATGTTCATGAGGTTAAGTAGATTGGTTGGGTGCAGTAACCATGATTACCCCAGAAGATGATGCTTCAGAGTTCGGGTCTGGGGCGAACACATTAACAAATGGTTCATGCTCAGTTACAACAAACGGATTTACTTCAAAAGAATGCTCAGTTGCAACACCGTGATGTACCGAAGATGATTGATGAGCCGAGGATGATGGTGAATGACTGCCTGATGGTGCATCTTGATCAAAGGAGATATATACTGATGGACCAGTTAGAATGGCCGGGGTTGGAGCTACGAGGATAGGAGGCATCTGATGATCACCCGTTGGAGTCTCAAAATATTCATCAAACATCAGTTGAAACGGCAGCTCCAAATCTTATTGTTGTGGAGGTACATAGTGTATATGCATGAGCAAATCAGGTACGAGCCCAGACATAATAAGGCCTGCGTCAAAAGGTAAGGAGAGCGGGTCCCCTTGAACTTGGATTGTACAGGAGCTGTTTTCACTGTCACCACAGCTCATCGAAATGTAACGTGAAAATTATCCATGATTGTCGGGGTTCGTTTGTTGTAAGATTCGGTAACCCCTTCCTTTTTGTGCGTAACCGACCAAAAAAAACCATGTCTTGCTTTAGCCTTCAATTTTAACCAAAGATCTTCACTGTCATTTGTTGGGTAGCAGAGAGCCCCGAAAATACGAAGAAACGAAAGATCCGGTTTTTTGTCATGCACAAGTTCGTATGGGGTTTTATCGTGAAGAGTATGTATAAGGGATTGGTTTTGGGTGTAACAAGCAGTAGCCACAGCTTCTGCCCACAGAAATAATGGAGCCTTCGAGAATATCAAACATAGCCCAAATCGTCCGCTTCACCAACAAGAGTGTGGTTACGTCTTTCGACAACGCCATTCTGCAGAGGAGTTCTAGGAACGGTCTTCTCGTGGGTAATTCCAACGTTTTCATAGTAATCAATCAAGTCTTTATTAACGAATTCGGTGCCATTATCAGTTCGTACGAACCTGACAGTTTTGTTGAGACTGACTTGAAGTTGTTTTAACAGGTTGATTACGAAGACAGGAGTCTCGTCCTTGGATCTCAAAAACTTCACCCATGTGAACCTGGAGTAGTCATCGACTATTACCAGAATGTATTTCTTCCCATTAATACTCTACACTCTCATCGGACTGCATAAATCCATGTGAAGGGTGTGTAGAACTTCCGTAATGGTGTTAATTGTCTTAGGTTTATTGGTAGCTTTCCTACTCTTTCTAAGTTGGCATGCAGAGCATAGTTGATCTTTTTCAAACTTTAACCGAGGTAGGCCTCTAACAAGATCTTTACGAGCAAGATCATTTAACGTACCAAAGTTTAAGTGATTCAACCAGAACGATGCAACTACCAGGACTTGATTCTTTGAGGCTTTAGACGGCCGTTTGAAATGAAAATGGGAGAGGACCTCATCATGTCGTCAACAGAAATGGTGTATAAGTTCGTGCCACGACTTCCTTTAATAAGGTCGACACCATCTAAGTTTTTAACGAAACACGTGTGTTTTCTGAAAGCAACTTCAAGATCTGAATCACAAAATTGACCGACAGAGAAAAGGTTGTGTCCAAGTCCTTCGACATAATATACCCTAGAAATTACACTGTCGCCAATTACATAATCCCCATAACCTATAATTGCATCAAAATGATCATTTTCGAATCTGACAGTCCCGATAAACTTTTTCATGAAATTCCTGAGCCGTAAGCGATCTCCAGTCATATGTTTTGAGCAGCCCGAGTCCAAATACCAGAGAACGATCTGCACGACCTGCATTTAAACAATGGTGAAAATAGAGATTTGGATACATTGGATCCCCAATTGCAATTGGGATCTGGTTGGTTAGTGCACGCAAGATTATATGCTACAGGGGAAATAGTTTCCTGTGGATCAGCTGGCATATCATCACTCTAAGAGTATTAGGACCTAACTAAAGGGCTTGTCTTTCCTAACTGGGAGAAGTCTAGTCTACCAGTGGCCTTCCAATTTTTTTATAGGCAAGACCTTGGGGTGGATAATCGCGTATTTAAAGGCCACTTTATCTCCTAAAGAGTATAATCTGCCAGTGGGGGTCGCCACTGATGGCCGATAGTGTAACAATTTTACCCTGTATGCCTTCCAAACTAGCTTAACTTGCTTAACCCGCCACATTACTTTAGTGGCAGTGTATGATGCTTCACAAACATCTTAGAACGCACACTCACATTGATCATGATTAACAGAAAATAACAATTGTTACAAGTTTTGCAAGAAGTAATAGAATTCGAATAAATTATTAGTACGCTTAATAGCTACTACTAGAATCAACAGTATTCCTTTTGTTTCTCAATTGACATTATTCATCCTAGAAATGGGCTTTACACTTGTTTCAAGGCCACTTTTTAGCTGGCAAGGTCCTATCGTTCTTCGTATTGCTCCAAGCTTTGACCTCTGCTAGCATGCTTAGGCACCAATTAACTCCTGTAGAGGGAATTCTAGGAGCATTAGTCGAATTTATTTTCTGGTGCTCAACTTGTGGTGGTGTGTTATGAGTTGAGGTTTCAGATGGTTCGACAAAAGTAACTCACTTTTTCCTAAGTGAATTAGTAGATGTATTCCGTTTATCGCGAGGGCTAAAGTCTTTAGGACACGTGCCTATTACATATTCTAACAGCTCTTGAGAGTGTTGAGTGTAATGGCAAGCATATGCAAGAGAGATATCCAATGGTCTTTCTACCTTAGCTTCCTCTACTATTTCACGAAGGGTTTCTACATTTTCCTTAAGGTGTTTGATATAGTGTAGATGCACTTCCCGATTCTTTTTGAGTCTAGGGGGAATTGGTTCAACATCTTATAGGAATATCTAACAAGGTGGGGGGGGGGGGCAGGAGCCAAGTACATTTAGGTTTACTATCAGAGTATATAGTACACATACATTACTTTAAGTTGAGCCTTAAGGTTTTCAATTTCAGATAACAAAGAGTTGTTCTGGTCAGTGGTTTTTGCATGCGTTATCTTAATTGAATCATACAATTCCTTATAATGCTGCTTAACTTTTGCATTTTTTGCCCTAAAGCGTTCATTGAGATCGTGAAGGGCATTGAGCTTTGCAGTTAAATCTTTGTTTTGAGAAACTAAGGCCTTAAGGTCAAAAGTGGATCAGCATCACAATTTTTCTCTGTTAAAGCGAGAGATTTTCTCCTTAATTCACAAAGAATAATCGAATGCCTTCCAGACTTTATGAATATGTTCAATAAGTTTCCCCGATCACAGTAAACATTGAATCAAAATGAAGTAGCCTCCAAATACGTACACTGGTTTTTTTGTTATTCCAAAACGTTCTTTGAGATTTTGATACTTTAATTGTAAGTTAAAGTGTTCAACTTCAAGTTTGGAGAAATGTTTTATCATTGAGTCGTGATCATCATTTTGAATCTTGTTTCTCAGATTAAAATTTTCAGATTCAAGATCGGCGATACGTTTCTGAGCAATAGTGAAAGCATCATGCATGTCAGAAAATCTAGACACATTTAATACAAAAATCATTTGCAGAAAAACACATCTTTGGACAAGCATTCCAACAATTAATTTCTCATTTGTAAAAAGAGGTTATTTCCATCATTCTCACCCACTCAGTAAATTTATCTCATTCTGGTCCACCTCGGTTTCTAAATTTTCAAAAACGGCTTTCATTGCCCTAACTTCAGTGACTAGAGATTTTTGAATTCCTTCAAAATATCTTTGTATGTAGATTGAAAAATGAATTACTTTGGTTAATAACAACCGTTTTGTTTGTTCATACCCCTTTTCCCCTAAGTTAAGCCCGTTGGTGTGAATACGCTTTTTACAAGTTTTTCGCTCAAAATCCCAAAATAGTTGAGATAAATTAACATACAGTACCAATATTTACTTGACTTGTAGTTGGAAGCGATCGAGGACCAAGATGGATCGTGTTAGGTGAGGAAACCCAAGTCGCCTAGTTGGCAGGACAGCAGGGTGGGCATTGCCTTTATCTCTTTGGCCTTAGATCGTTTTGCTAGATCTAAGGACCAAAAGTACATGCTCAGAAGTGCCAGATTAGTCAGTAGGTGTGAAATGTAGCCCAAAAATTTTTTTTGAGTTGTTAGGTTATGCATAATGTAAACCCTCTTATTCCACACAGGCATAGTCATTCAATTTCACAAAGCAGTTTATTCCTAGTAGTTTCTGCTAACTCTATTCTTCCTCAGACGATGGAACAATTACCGGCACATGATGAGGCTTAAGAAGTTTCATCACCATCAATATTCCGGTTGGGGAAATTATGGCCTTTTTTGGCCCTTTTCTGAGAAAAAAGTGGTTTTGGGCACCTAGTGCAGTTTAGGTCTTTTAGTCCGTACACGCTAAGTGGATTTAACATCATGTGGACAGTTTTGAATGGATTGATCATTGTGAGTAATATTAATCTCCAGTTATCGTATAAGGTGTTTTTCAGATTGGAAAATCAGTCAGGAAATTTTGGACTCACTCTGTTTAAGTTCTTGTTGTTCAAAGTCGGTTACAGTTCTTCAATTACAATTGTTGTTCCATAGTTGAAATTAAGTTTGCAACAGTGACAGAATGAAGTTCCTATTTTTAAGAATTTCTTCTGTTTATTATACATTTTTAATAAGCATAATGACTCTTTTGATCATCCATACGTTGTTCACTAAGTTCAGTCAATTCAACTTAACACGTGCTCATAAATGGCAAACTGTTCCTTGTAGATCTTAAGTTCAAATTGGCTTAACGGTCATGAGGAACGAACGCAGCATTATCAACGATACACATAACATTATTAAGATGGAAGATACACAAACTAGGTACAAACAAATAGTTATTGACCGACAAATATTGTTCATATGGAATAACATGCTGTTCCCACATATAGACAACTAGTTGAGTCAAAAACATGACTGTTGTAAACTTTCATTAATGATCACATGTTCGTCCTGATTAGTAACACTATGATCAATAGCATTTTCCAGAGTATGTACCTCCAGGAATACAGGATTGATAGCATAAGATGGACCAGCTTGTTGGAGTTATCTGACCTCTACAAAGGACAATAATGGCCCTAGAATATAGTCTGAGCAGTCGGTTCATCATCAACATCTGAATCAAAAGCGTCACATTCATCTGCTTGGAAAATATTGTCCTCATTCAGAGCTAAGTCTTGGACTGGTTGATTATCCACATCTGCATCAAAGTGTGTTCCTCCTTGTTCACCAGCCAGAAAGAGTAGTTTCCTCTTCATCCAAACTGCACCATTCTCTTTGGCTGTATGCAGCAGCATCAATTAGTCCTTGGAAATAATCATAATTCTGGTGGAACGCTTCAGCTGAGTACAGTTCCTTACAATATGTCCATCCCATTCAGTTATAACACTTGAACCGGTTTTCCTTACCATGCATTGGCAAACCGCTCTATTATGTGCCACCGCATATACCCTCATCACCATTACCATTTCCCCGAGCAACATACCTCTGATTCTGATTCTGATTCTGTCGCCCTTGAACATTCTGAACGACAACCCGACCATCTTGAATGGTTGCTTGATTCGGTGTATAGACGGAGCTCAAAGTTTGATTAGTTCATCTGATGAAGTGTACTCTGAATGATTGGGCAAGAAGTGCTATTTGTTTGTTAGGTAGTCAAGTATTACATCAATTTTTTTTTTTTTGTTTGGTGTATTCGAAATCAAATGTTATGTTTCAGGAATTGGTGGATATTGTATGTGATTGAGGTTTGTTGATGAAGAAGATAATGATGAGACTGGACAAAAGTTATGATTGGGATGAGGAAGGAACCTTGAGCACAAATGCAAGTTGACCATTGAAGCAGGAGTGATTCTTTCAATAATCATCGGATCTTCTTGTGCAGCATTCTTCTCATTTGTTTAAGTAAGCAAACAGCTGTTTGTTGATTTGTCTCTTATAGACCTTTTTTGAGTTTAAAAAAACGCTATCACGATCCTATCCTATTCAGTGACAATAGTTCACAAACTGGGAGTCATTTGAATGTTTAGGCATTGTCATTATGATATTCCTCAAGTCATTGAGCCAGCTTGGTGAAAGCGAACATAATACTTTCATTGAATGTTTTTTCACCTGAAGCATATTGAACCTCTCAAACTCATCGTACAACTTAGATTCTCTGCCTTCGTTTTTGGTAAGCTCAAACTGCAAAAGCATTTTGACGTTTGTCCAAAATTGTTTTTGCTTCAATGTTTGATTGAGTGAGCTTAGAGTAAATCTTTGGTACTCTTGAAGCACAATTATTAGGTGGCCCGGACATCTGCATCGTATTGTTTTCTTCCACTGTGTCACAGAGTCCACATATGAACGCGGCCTTTCTGGTCCACAGAAGTGACAAACCTCCCTCAGTGGTAGTAATGAGTATATCCCTTGTGGTTCCAAGCCAAATGGTCCTTGATCAAACGACTAAAGGAATATATGCAATCCATTTTCCTTTCCCTAACATTACAATATCGGATACTATGTGACCAATATCGTAATCAGTCCTATCGTAAGCATAGGAGGAGGCGGAATCTGATAACAACTGGCGCTTGAATTATCATCTGAATTACTAGACAAGGTTTGATTAATAGAATTATTGCATAAACTTATGGAATCGAAACACATGATAGTGAATGTATGTAAAAAGTGATGATTGTTTATTGATTTAGGTGATATGTATTGTTTGTTGTGGTTTTGGTTGTGGTTAAATAAGTTTACAAAATGTAATACACAAGTCTCAGTCTGGAAGTTAAGACAAAACGCAATGATGAGTCCTAGACAAAACGCAGTCTAGAAACTTAGACAAAACGCAATGGAGAAATTTTTTTGCCAGAGATTCTTTCCACCAAAACGCAATAAGAGTCTTCAACTTTAGACAAAACGCAGATCTAAATCGCAACCCTTCAATAACCAAACGCAGAACCAAGAAACGCAATCTAGAAAGCTTAGACAAATCGTAACGAAGAAGTTTAAGACAAAACGCCATGAGAATTTTTTTTGCCAGAGAACTTTCATCAAAACGCAATAAGGGTCTCAACCTTAGACAACGCAGAGACAAAACGCAACCCCTAATAAGACAAAAATGCAGTACTGTTGTACTTTACAAAATGACAAAATGCAGTGTACTTTTCTAACAAAACGCAAGAAGCAAAACGCAACCAAGAAATTGCCAGTGAGAAAAAACGCAGTCAAGAAAAATACGAACTTTTTCACCTAAAAACACCTAAAAATCACCCTTTTGAACGCTTTTGCTTGGTTTCTTTTGCACAACTTGATCCTAGAAGGTTACAACAACAATAAAAACACTAACTTTAACACCAACAAACGTAGAAATCAAAGAGTTCAAGAAAAAGACCATAAACCTTGCAAAACCAACTTTTTATCTATAACTGAACCAAGAAACGCGACACAAACAATCTATCTAATCATCCCATGAGCTCTGATACCAATTGTAGTATATTGGATATCACAATACAAGCCTAGGAATGATGGTTGGCCAATTCTAGAGAGAGAAAGTGGGAAGTTCTAGAGAGAGAAAATCACTTAGTGTGTGTATATGATAAAAATGAACATCCAACCCTTCCTATGGCTGGAAAGGGTGTTTAAATACATGAGTTTTATGCCCCTAAGTGGGCTATGGTGTGGGTCTAACCTGGTTAAAGACCCACCCACCACCCATAATCCATAACGCTTTTCACATTCAACTTACTCACCGATGCTATTCTAGAGACATTAACACGGGTGACCGAGTCTTTTTCTTAAACCTAACAATACTTGAAGGTATATTAGATCAGGTCCTAAAGGGATGTTTGGATAGATCTCACTTAGTTAAAAGTAATTAGAACGCCATATCATGATCACGATTTATTCATTGTATCTTTTGGTTGTTTTTGTCGTGTGCGTTTTATTTCTTTATACTAAGTCTCCATTCTTTCTAGGTGATACTTAGGCGAATGTGGTTTCACGCCATCCTTGATCTAACTTTAGTATTTAATATTTCATTGCTTCTCAATGAGTTCATAGCCCCACCTTTTCTCTTTTAATGGTTTTCATAAACTGTTTTCGGGGTTAAGATACAATGCTCCGATTTACTAAGTAAAACTTATTGGATTGCTACTACATAAGCGTTAAAGTACTATTTTTACTAAAGCTTATACATACTACATGGCTCTAATACATGTGTATACATGGTTGTTTTACTATGAACCTTACAAAGCTTGATTTGCTACTATACGATTTGAAATCGATGGATACCGATTTATGAAAGTACAAGTTTTGAATATCTTATTTGTTTTAAATGGAACACAAGTGCTTGGAAGGTATGCCTGACCCGTTTATGAAATTATCTGCATGAATCTCCTATTGTCAAAGGCCCTGAAATTCATGCACCGTTAATTACCTATGATGGGTAAGCGCTAAGTACAATAAATAGATCTATTAGGTCGTGACAGCCATGTTCGGGGTATGAATCCATGGCGTGAACACCCTGTAACAGATATTTTGTATTGAGAATATTGTAGGTATGAGGCAATAATCCCTAGTGTAGGGGCGGACGGAACGTATATTTTTATATGCTG
Source organism: Tanacetum coccineum (assembly GCA_026074375.1). Classification (NCBI taxonomy): domain Eukaryota; kingdom Viridiplantae; phylum Streptophyta; class Magnoliopsida; order Asterales; family Asteraceae; genus Tanacetum; species Tanacetum coccineum. Next base: position 66,786 of record BQNB010004103.1, on the reverse strand, counting down.
GTTAATGCTTTGGAATGAGCTCAATGCGGTAATGTTGAATGATCCTATGAAATACTGTCGCTGGATGATCTTAAACCTTGTGGTCAACTTCTGAATATTTCTTGATTTATTGAATCACTACTTGGATTTCGGAAATAATGCTTTGAAATTTTGTAACACTACTTTTCTTACTAAAATATTACCTAAATTATTTCAATATTGATTTTTCTTAAACCTATAAATTCACCAACATTATTGTTGATGTTTTTGCATGTATTTTCTCAGGTTATTATTTTGCTAGCTGAGCATTGGGAGCATTCGAGTCGCGCGGATATATATTTTTACAGGCTTTATAATTTGAGTACCATTCGACAAACGTGTTGATGGAAATAATTCCTAAAAACATTATTAATATTTTTCACAACTTATGTTTATGATATCCACAAATATAAAAATGTTCAATGTGAATTAAACGCAAACAGTAATCGTAGTAAATTTTTATTTTGAAAATTATATCACTTCAAGGTATGAATAAATAAATGCTTAATGCATTTTATGATCAAAGGAAATTTTTTATTCAACCTCACACTTTTATAAAATGTTATAAACATTTTTATAAACTTACAAAACATTTTCTACAATTAAAAGAAATGTTTTACTCAAAATAAACATTTTGAAATTTAAATTTTCGGACCTAAAACGACTAGAAAAGTTCCAGAAAATTCCCCCTACACAAAAGACAAACTGGGAGTCCCAAGTCAAGGGCGCCAGCTTAAAAACACGGCTTCCCCCCTTAAAATTACAGGGACGCACCCACCTATTTAAGAGTACCGCCCATAGTAGACGAACCCACCAGTTTGTCATATAAATACTGGGACTTTTCCCCACTATTTTCTCACATTTTGCACTCCTTCTTTCTTATCTAAAACAGCCCACACATCTCATTAAAATCCTTTAATCATCTAATCATAAAGCTTTGTTCTAAGTAATACCAAGCACAATTCCTCAAGTGCAAGAGAAATAATACTTCCATCATCAAGAGAGAAATTTACACCTTAGTGTGTTGTTGCAATCTATTGCATCCATATCATAAACATGTAAATCATATTGTAAAATTCTTGAAAAGGCTGTGTAGTATGTTAGATCATGTGATTGTTGTAAAGGTATAGTTAGATCTTGGTGATCTTTCCAAGTAGTGTTATGTTAGGTGTGATTATAGTAGTGGCTTGAGTAGAAGTAGGGGTGTGAAGAAAACTAATGTGTGAACATAAGTTGTGATTTCGTGATCAAGGTCGAGAAGTCAAATTGTGTGTGAAGTTGTGGAAGATTGGTTCTAAGCTAAGATTAAGAACTCGACAACGAAGCATAGAGATGTCGGCAAATCAAGATAAGTTGAAAGTTATGTAAGTTTCTCCGCCAAAAGGAGCTTGTGACATAGTGAAGAAAACTCTCGAGTTACGTGCTCAGGATGGAGTAGGGGCAAAGAGGTGCTTCGTTAACCGTACCACTATAAATACTCCGTATGTGTTTGATATGTACTTGAACTCTAATCTCTTGTTCTTACAATATTTTTCAAACTATCTATTGATTGTTTAGATAAGTATATTGGTTCACATAATTGTGAAATGTGGATTTGAATTCACATAAAGTCGAATCTAGAATTTTTATAAACACTTTAAAACCTTAAATTAAAAAGTGGTAAACTATTCAACCCCCCTTCTAGTTTTCCACAATTGGTATCAAGAGCCACGTTAAACAAGATTTTTAAAATAAATTGTATTTTAAAACTTGAATCGATCTAAATGAATCGGAAAAATATTTAGAAGGGCAATCTATGCAAAGACCACCACTATTTGAAAGTGATGGATTTATTTATTGGAAAAATAGATTCGAAACTTATGTGAAGTCAAAAGATCTAGATCTTTGGCATGTTATTACCGATGGTGATTTTCCTCCTATTCAAAATAATCCCGAAACTAAAAAGGATGAAGTTGTACCTTTTCATAAACAAAACGATGATCTTAAAAAGAAACTTGCAAAAAATAATGAAGCTAAAATGGTAATTTATAATGCTTTGCCACGTAAAGAATACGAAAGAATTTTTATGTGTCAAACCGCAAAAGAAATTTGGGATACTTTATTAATCACTCATCAAGGTAATAATCAAGTCAAAGCTAACAAAATAGATCTTCTTGTTCAACAATATGAACAATTTATGATTCCGGAAGAGGAGTCAATAGATAATGCATTTGCTAAATTTAACACTATTATTACTAGTCTAAAAGCACTTGATGAAGGTTTTTCTAGCAAGAATTGTGTTAGGAAGTTTCTTAGGGCATTACATCCAAAATGGCGCGCGAAAGTCACGGCGATTGAAGAATCAAAGAATCTAACAACCTTACCTCTTGACGAACTTATTGGAAACTTGAAAGTTTATGAAGAAGTAATAAAGAAAGATTTCGAAACGGTCAAAGGCAAGAAAGAACAAAGTAGATCTCTTGCATTAAAGGTGAAAAAGGAAGTAAGTGATGAAGATAGCTCAAGCTCCGATAGTGAAGACGAAGAGTATGCTATGGCCGTAAAGGAATTCAAGAAATTCTTCAAGAGACGAGGAAGATTTGTAAGACAACCACGAGGCGATAGAAAAACATTCCAAAGAAGTAGAAATGATGGTTATGGTAAAAGTGAAAGAAAATGTTTTAGATGTGGTGATCCAAATCACCTCATTGGAGAATGTTCAAAGCCGCCAAAGAACAACGATCAAAAAGCATTTATTGGAGGAGCATGGAGCGACAATGGAGAAGATGAAGTGGAAAAGACTAAAGATGAAACTTGTCTTGTTGCTCAAGCGCCCGATGAAATATGCTTAGGAATAAACTTGGAACCCGATGAGTGGATCAAAGATAGTGGATGCTCAAAACACATGACGGGTAATCGAAAATTATTTTCTTCATACAAAGCATACAACGGAGGTAACATAATTTTTGGGAGCAACTTGCGCGGTAAAATCATAGGCAAATGTACGATTTCTCAAGACTCCCTAATAATTGAAAATGTTGAGCACGTAGATAACTTAACATATAACTTGCTTAGTGTAGGTCAAATATGTGATAATAAATGCAAAGTAATATTTACCGAACATGATAGCGAAATAATTAAAGACAAAAAGGTTATAGGTAAAGGAATTAAGAAAGGAGGAATATATGTAATGAAACTAGAAAATAAACCGGAAGATAAAATATGCCTTACAACATTAGACGAAAACTCCAAACTATGGCATAGGAGATTAGGTTATGCGAATATGCAACTAATTCAATCATTAGCATCTAAAGAGTTAGTTAGAAATCTACCCAAACTTAAATACGACCGACATTTTTGTGATGCTTGCAAAATTGGAAAAAAGCTCATGCAAGTCACAAGGCTAAAAATATAGTTTCAACAGGTAGATGCTTAGAACTACTTCGCATGGATTTGTTTGGTCCTTCCGCCATACGAAGCTATGGAGGGAATCGTTATACCTTAGTAATCGTAGATGACTATTCTCGATTCACATGGACTAGATTTTTAGCAAATAAAACCGAAGCCTTCGAAAAATTTGAAATATTTAGCAAAATGATCCAAAACAAATTAGGATGTTCCATTGTATCAATTAGAACGGATCATGGTCGGGAATTTGATAATGTAGTACAATTTTAAAACTATTGTGATTTAAATGGGATATCTCACAATTTTTCCGCTCCTCGTACTCCATAATCAAATGGGGTAGTAGAAAGAAAAAATCGCACTCTACAAGAAATGAGTAGAACCATGTTAAACGAACAATCCATTCCTAAAATAATTGGTGTAATGCGGTTGATACGTCAACCTATATAATTAATAGAGTTTGCATTAGACGTATTTTAGGAAAAACTCCATACGAGTTATTAAGAGGTAGGAAACCAAACCTCAACTATTTTAGAGTATTCGGAAATAAATGCTTTATTCTTAATACAAAGGATTACCTCACCAAGTTCGACCCAAAGTCGTACGAAGGTGTTTTCCTAGGATATTCGCAAAATAGTAAAGCTTACATAATACTTAACAAACAAACAATGAAAGTTGAAGAGTCATTGAATGTAACTTTTGATGAAACTCCTCCCCCGCCTAAAACATCACCATTGGAATATGATGAGTTAGTCGATGAAGAAGCTATTCAGGTTAGTAAAAAAACCCATAGGCAATGATCTTAAAGACGTTACATTAGAAAATAATCAAATTGTAAATATTAAAGAATTTAAAACTCATCCCCTAGAAAACGTTATTGGTAATCTAAATCAAAGAACTCTTAGGTCGCAAGCTCAAGACAAAAGCAATTTCTTTTGCTTTATTTCAACAATAGAACCTAAAAATATAAATGAGGCATTAAAAGATGAAAATTGGGTAATGGCCATGCAAGAGGAACTAAACCAATTTAAAACAAATGATGTTTGGGAACTAGTCCCAAATCCCATGGATATGACCATTATAGGAACAAAATGGGTATATAAAAATAAACTCGATGAAAATGGCATCGTAACTAGAAACAAATCTAGGTTAGTCGCCCAAGGTTATAATCAACAAGAAGGAATTGACTATGACGAAACATATGCACCCGTAGCTAGACTGGAGTCCATAAGAATACTTTTAGCTTATGCTTGCGCACTAGACTTTAAGTTATACCAAATGGATGTGAAGAGTGCATTCCTTAACGGTTTTATCAATGAGGAGGTTTATGTGGCACAACCTTTGGGATTCATTAACTTCGCAAAACCTAATTATGTCTATAGACTTAAGAAAGCTCTTTATGGTTTAAAACAAGCCCCAAAAGCTTGGTACGATCGATTAAAAGCCTTTCTTATTAAACATAATTACTCCATGGGAATGGTATATAACACACTTTTCACTAAAAAGAAAGACTCCAACCTCATTATTGTTCAAATATATGTTGATGACATTATATTCGGATCAACTTGTCAAGAAATGTGTGATGACTTTGCCAAGATCATGCATGATGAGTTTGAAATGAGTATAATGGGGGAACTAAATTTTTTCTTAGGATTACAAATAAAACAATTAGATGATGTAATATTTTTTAATCAATCAAAATATATTAAGAAAATGCTTAAGAAATTTGGACTAGAAGACTCTAAGCCAATAAAAACCCATATGTCTACGGAAACCAAACTCACGAGAGACGAAGAAGGTGATTCCGTAGATAATACCAAATATAGAGGCATGATAAGTAGTTTATTATACTTAACGGCAAGTAGACCCGATATCATGTTTTTTGCCTTTGTGCACGCTTTCAAGAGGATCCCAAAACCTATCACCTAGAAGCGGTTAAACGTATCTTCCGATACATTAAAGGCACTACGCATTTAGGATTATGGTATCCTAAGGGATCCGGCATAGAAACAATAGTGTATGCGAATTCGAATCATGCTAGAGATTACGTAGATCACAAGAGCACTAGTGGTGTTTGTACGTTTATGGGATGTTGTCTAACATATTGGTTTTCGAAGAAGCAAACCGCTCTTGCCATCTCCACAACCGAAGCGGAATATGTAAGCACCGGAAAGGAATGTCAACAAGCCCTATGGATGAAACAAGCTCTCGTAGACTATGGTGTTAGGTTAGATGACATTCAAATAATGTGTGATAACAAAGGGGCTATAAACTTAAGTAAGAATCCCGTTCAACACTCACGAACAAAACACATAATAAAACCACATAATCGACACTTTTCATAAACCTAATAATCTCCCCCTAAGGGTCGATTATTCCGGGCATTCCCTCCTTGGTCCAAGTGGTCTTCTATTCACGTACATCTCCCATCTTCTCATTTGATCTCGATAATTCAATCGAACTTCAATCTCTTCTACAAACAACTTAAGAAACTCAACTTCATAATTTGTGAGTTCTTTTTGCACATAACCATACTTGACATCATTATAATAACTCTTTAGACCTTCAAGCGTTCTTCTTAGTGTTGCATCACAAAACTTATGTATCTCTGAAGGTCTCATCACCCTTTTCTCTTTCTTGCTATTAGTGTAAATGATTCCATGTAC